>JABFEX010001806.1:0-23455 GCA_013623515.1 Fusarium illudens
AAAAGGAAGAGATTATGTTGGAGGGTGATATTTTGAGGTTGTGAGTTTTGTTGGTGATACTGGGACTGTGAGTAACGGACTGTTCCGAGTTGGGGGACGGCGGTCGGGGTTTGAGGGGATTCACAACTATGGCTGTGTGTGTGACGTGTTGAATTAGTGATGATGAGAGATAATTGTGGACAAAGAGCAAAAAGCTGTAATTGTTTCATTACTTTGATTATGCACTCTTGGAGATCATGTCAAGGATGGTTTTAAAGGCAACTCGCCTGTAGATATCCGGGCAAACTTGACCAATGTAGATGGCATTCGCCTCTCCTAGTGTCACGTCGCAAGGTCCCGAAAGACAGTTCTCTGCGAAACCTGCAGTGTGCAAGCTCCACAGAGTCAGTTATAATCAGTCCACCTCTCTCTCTACCTATCCTGTAAACAAAAGGCATCAAGACGGGCTGCTCGCAGCAGCAGCAGGCCCGGCGACGACCGAGAACTGGCCCCCGGCTCCCGCCCAGGTGAGCAGCCTCCCCTTTAGGTCCTTGCTCCGCACCTCGCGTGCCACGTCGACGTCGTCGTCGTCCGAACCAAGGCCGAGCTGTCCGGAAGAGTTTATGCCCGTGGCGTACGCCCTGCCCGACTCGTTGACGAAGACTGTGTGGTCTGTGCCACACGCGACGTGGACGACCCTGCCGATGCTGGGCACCTGTGTCGGACGGAGACAGATGCGAGGCTTGTCGCGTTCGTCGTGGCGGATTGTTTCTTCGTCTTGGAGTTGTTTGGTCGTGAAGGCTATGCCGAGTTGGCCGCCGTCCATGCGGCCCCATACTAGACATTCGCCTGTTGCTGTTACTGCTGCTGAGTGGTGAGCGCCGCCGTCAATCAACGTGACGCCTCTACCGCAGAGATCGCGGATCTTGATCGGGTACGGTAGAAGAGGCGAGTCGCTACCCGCACCGTCGGCGTAGCCCGCCTCGCCGAAGCTGTTGAGTCCCCAGGCCCAGACGTCATCTCTGTGATCGATGGCAAAGGCGTGATACTCCCCCGAGGCGATGTACCTCGCCTTGCCGCGGCAGACCTCGACGAGACGCGGTCTCAGATGCTCCGTGTGTCGTCCAAAGAGCCGTCGACCGAGCTGGTTCTGCTCGTGGGAGCCCCAGCCCCAGACCTTGCCCGTCGAGTCGAGGGCGAGGACGTGGTTTGCGCCGCAGGTGATCTGTACGATCTTGTCAAGGCCGTGGATTAGGACGGGGGTTTTCTGGCACTTTATGAATTTGCCGTCCTTGTCGTAGCCGAATTGCTCGTTCCCCGAGCCGTCCTTTGAGTGAGTTAGTGAAGTGCAACTTGGGCGGTGATGGGGGGATACGATACTTACGCGGAATGTGCCCCAGCCCCAGACGAGGCCGTCTTCGGTGAGGGCAAAGCTGCAGCTATCACCAGCGGCGACTTGTGTGAATCGCGTTCCCGAAGGAAAGGCTACGGCTGTGGGAGTTGACTCGTGAGGGTTCAACTCTGCGTCGTCATCTTCATCATCACTGGAGCCATCGTCGACGTCTTTGAGAACACCGTCCCAGTCAGTGTCTCTTCCCAGAGCGTAGTTGTCGTTTACGCCCCACGTGATGATGTTGCCGTCTGTTGTCAAGGCGACGGTGTGCATGCCGCCGCAGGAGAGCTGGGTGACCTGGAACTTGGATGACGAGTCATCGTCTGGGTCGAGGAAGGGGTTGAGACGAGGGCGGTGGGTTTCTGTGATCTGAGGTCCTAGACCGAGTTCACCGCACTCACCGCTTCCCACGACAAAGACGGAAAGGGGCTGAGAAGGAGGAGGCTGGTTCAAGGAGGCAGTGGAAGACGTAGGTCGTGATGCTGCTGTCCTGCTCTTCTTTGCAGGGTGTGCGGTGGCTCTGCTCCTTTCCGTGGGCTGTTGCACAGAATCATGTGAGGGGTCCTTGCGTTTGGTCGATGCACTGGTCCCCTTCTTGGTTGTAGATTTTGAGGGATTTGAGGCTGAATGGTCATTAGTGACTGGGAGCAGCGTGGGTTTTGAGGCGTGCTTACATGGCGTTTGTGAGGTGGTGGTGTTGTTTGATCGGGCAGCTGGTTGCCGTCTTACCGAGGCCCTCGTGGGGCGCATTTTGACAGACAGGATGATACAAGACGCCTGGAAATATAGTGCGAGATAAAAGTAGATACTCTTTTATGCTCCTTTGATGTTTTTTCGATCTAGTGTCAGTTGTTTGGTGATGCTGCCTTGTTGCCTGTCACTGTCTGTCTGATGATTGTGGGATTATCCGGTTAGTCAGCCCTTGTGCTGCGGATGGATGCAATCTACGACCAGGGGGCATCCATCCATCCATGGGCAATTCTTTGTCCATTTCCTTCTTTGTGGCTGTTCGTATTTCATATATCCCATTCTGTTCTTACTGGGTAGGTACATATATATATAAATCGTCTGTAACTCGTAGACGGCGTCAAAGTAAAATCGTCAGCTGATACTGCCAAGGCTGAATGCCCTCACCCTCGTATCTTGACACGTACAACCAATCCCCATCCCGTCCTGCCTTCCCATATTCCCATCTCGTTCTCGCGCCGAAAAGTCACCTCCTCTGCCTTGACCGTCATCGTCACCGGATCCTCGTCTTCCCGCGGCCTCACCAGAGCTGGCGGCGGCGTTGGTGGCTCGGCCTTTTTGAACAGGCTCCATCTCGTCGATTTCTTGTCCTGCTTTATCTGCTGGACGTTTGCCTTGACTGTCTGGCGGTCAACCCTTTCTGGGGATATGTACTTTGCTAGACGCAAGGCCATGTCGCGGTCGGACCACCAGAGTATGTTGCGGGGAGTCGTCTCTAGGGCTTCATCATCCTCCCATCGACCCCATTCATCAAAGGCCCTCTCCCCGAGGGGTTTCCGCTCTGGTTTGGGGGGTCTCTTCTCGTCTCCTTGGAGTTTGCGATCTTCCCGCACGCGGACTACGGTGCGGGATTGATCCTGGTCGCTAAAGGACCATTCTTGGTCCACGGCCTCTTCTGGGACCATGGTCATCTCCACGACGCGGGGAGGCGGATCCATGGCCGCGATGGACGATAGCAGGTCTTCGACATGGGGCACGAGGAGCGTCAGGATCTCGCTGTCTCGCTGGTCGCGCGCAGAGGTGCGGGCTGCTTGGACTGAGAGGATGCGTAGTGGGAGGCTGTTGAGGTGCGAAGAGAAGATGGATGTGATTGATTGCTGTGATGGTTCAGGTATTGCTGCTGTTGAAGGCCCGGACTCGGCATACGGAGGGGGCAGGTCCTCATCGTCAAAGACGTCTCGGGATGATGATTGCTTGGACATGATGGATACGGGATATGCCAAGACGGAAGAAAAAAACTGTGAGGGAATTTGGATGCTGCGCTGCGTCGATGCCTGACGCCCGGTGATATAACTAACTGTCTGTTTGTTGTAACCTCAGAGTCAGCCCACCGTTGGCGACGGGCTTGGCCAGGCTCTGGGGCTCAGCCTTGCAGCCCTAGAGTCAGGCTGTGGATGCCCGACCGGACCCAATTGAACGGGAAAGCGTTCATGTGGTTCAATTGAATTGACTTGTGTTCCTGGGCGCCGCGCTCTGTGAAAGGATCAGAGGTTGGGTGGCGCAGCAAAACTGGCCTTGGGAGTCATGCAATTTCCACCGCTTGGAGGCTTGGCGGAGTTGGCGTTTGGCTGGGCGTTTTTTTGCTGTTTTTTTTTCGGTAGAGGACAGAGTGTTTATTTTTTGCTGAAGGGTTTCCGTAGACACGCGGAGAGTGAGACTTGAAGATCCGGTCTATTATTGTTGTATAGCGTTTGCTTTACTGCCGTATAGCACCGAGAGGTTGTTGACATGGGCAGTATATGTCTCACTGAAGCCGGGCGTATTGCCCCCCACACCACATGACCTGTAGCTGTAACCTAACCTTGCAACTCGGTGCCTGTGATATATGAGCTGGAAGGTCAACAAAGTCGGATATCGGCAAGGAAGATCCGCAGGGCATCATGAGATTCGTGACGCCGGATTCGTCAAGTCCGAGGAGAGTTACACTGTGGGGGAATGGGGGGACGGGATTGGACGGGATACGCAAGGCTGTGCTGGGAGGGTTCGCTTGGGCTGAACGGCACTTTGTATTGAGGAGAGTGTTTCGGTGAGAGAGGATGGAGTTGAGATGCATGTGAGGGAGATGCATTGAACTCTGAATGTATGCAGGCTCAGGTCAATAGACGCATTTGGACACCGTCGTCAGGCTGGTGACTTACACGGATAACCATCCATCCATCCATAGGTTGAGGTAGGTCGGGTCCATCATGAAGATCTGCCGCCTAGGTCCACTATAACATTTCCAGCCGCAGCGGTCCATTATACCTAGCGGGGAGCGCTACCTAGAGTCACTCCACTAAACCTGCCTGGCCCCGAATCCGCCCTGCCAATTCCAACCGTCAATCCTTCCTTCCGTATTCCATCCATCCCTTGCTTCGCCTTCTCCTCCATCCCAAGACGTCGGGCAAATAGCTTCAGCCTTTAGGTGGCGACATCACAAGAGATGATTAATTTCCGTGCTAATGCCACAATCTCTGGGTCATGGGACCCCATTCTGCCCAGGCAGGAAACCTTCTGGAAAACCTCCAAACCTACTCAGCCTCTCTGGGGCGCTCCGCCACCGTCCGACCGCATCAAGACCGGGCGCCAAGATTCATGTCCCCCTGCGAGGCACACATGAGTTGAGTTGACCCCTGCAGGCAGTGCTCATTAGCCTGCAGGAGGGAAATGCTCTAGGTAGATTCCATGGGTCTGGGGGACATGCGAGGCGTCTAGGCATCATCTGACTTCAGGATCGAAACATATAAGGCGTCCACTGTTCGCATTCATTCGACGTTTGCTAACACCATCAAACATATCTCTAGGTCATTCACTTGTTCCTAGATATCTGCAAACGAACTCTTTTAATCGACTTGATACCCGTTGCCTTCAAGGGTCAACAACAACAGCAACTTCTACACTTGCACACCTTGACAAGCACAGTCACACAACACTGTCAAGATGGCTTACAGAATCTCTGCCCCCGATGAGTACCTCGCCATCACTGGCATGGGCGTCAAGACCGTCAAGATCACAAAGGCGGCTTGGGTCTGGCCCCTCCAGCGATGCACGCGCTTCAGGTGAGTTTGCGTGACTGCGTTACTGTACACCCCCGACTAACAAAGACGGCAGCGTTCAACCACACGACTATGCCATGGATCTCCAGGCCATGACAAAGGAGAAGCTGCAGTTCTCTCTCCCCGTAGTCTTTACCGTTGGCCCCGACGTTAACCAGCGGGGGGCCAACACCAGGGAGGTCGGCGAGGAGGAGGAGCATGATTTCCGCCGTGAGGACCGCGGCGACTCGCTGATGAAGTACGCCATGCTCCTCGCCAACTCCGAGGTCAGCAGCACCGGCCACGTCGAGGAGAGCCAGCACGTGGGCAACATCGTCAAGGGCATCATCGAGGGCGAGACCCGCGTCCTCGTGTCCAGCATGACCATGGAGGAGATCTTTACCGAGCGCGAGGTCTTCAAGAAGCGCATCTTCCGCAACATCCAGGGCGAGCTCGACCAGTTTGGCCTCAAGATATACAACGCCAACGTCAAGGAGCTCAAGGACGCTCCCGACTCTGTCTACTTTGCCTCGCTGTCCCGCAAGGCCCACGAGGGTGCCACTAACCAGGCCCGAATTGATGTCGCCGAGGCTCAGCTGCGCGGTAACGTCGGCGAGTCCCAGCGCAAGGGTGAGCAGGAGCGGGAGATTGCCAAGATCAACGCCGAGACGGCTGTTCAGAAGACGGAGCGTGACATTGAGCGCGCCCAGGCAGAGGCTCGCCTCGACACCAAGCGAACTGGCCTCACCCGTGACGTTGACATTGCTCGCATCACGGCCCAGCGCACCCTCGAGTCCAAGGATGAGGATCTCAAGAAGGAAGTCGAGATCAGGCGCGCCGCTGCCGAGATGGAGCGTCTGCGTGCTACCGATGTCGTCAAGGCCACCATCTCCCGTGAGAGCAAGCAGCAGGCTGCTGATGCCGCTGCGTACGAGGTCGAGGCTGATGCCCGCGCCAACCAGGAGGCCAGCCAGCGCATGGCCGACGCCTCTGCGTACCAGACCAAGATCTCTGCCGACGCTGACGCCGAGGCCGACTTTGCCAAGACGACCAGGAATACCGACGCAGCCACCTACAAGACTCGCAACGACGCCGAGGCCTTCAGCTACGCCGCCCAGCAGCGTGCCGAGGCCGAGCTCGTGCAGAAGCTCCGCGAGGCAGAGGGTATCACGGCCATGGCCGACGCCTACGGCAAGCTGTCTCAGGCCTTTGGCGGTCCCGCTGGTCTGCTGCAGTACATGATGATCGAGAAGGGCACGTACGTCGAGCTGGCCAAGGCCAACGCGACCGCCATCCACGGCCTCGAGCCCAAGATCAGCGTGTGGAACACGGGCAGCGGCAACGGCCAGGGAGGCCAGGGCAGCGACGCCACCGAGACGATGCGAAACGTGTACCAGATGCTTCCCCCTCTCATGTCGACCATCAACGAGCAGACGGGTATTACCCTGCCCGAGTGGCAGTTTGGCCGTCTCAACGCTGGTGTTAATGCTGTTGACCAGGAGGGCGTCAAGGTCAATGGTAAGGACAGTTCTCGCCAGATCAACCAGTAAACGGTGAGATGAGGATTTCTGGGTTGATGAGGGGAGGGGGGTTTTCTGCTTATTGATGCTAAACTTATACCTGGGTATTGCCCATGCGTGCTTTCGTTCTTTTTTCCTTTGTATGATAGAATGGAGGTCTTGATACCAATTTGTTAGCTTTGATATAATGATCTTTTACCCAACTTTTTCTTTCACTCGTTGAATTTCGGGGTGCCTTTCTTTTGGGGAGTCTTTCCCCTGAGAGTTGAAGCTGCTGTGATGGGTCAAAAGTGGTGATGCTGCATGTATGCCCGACTGTTGAAGAGCAGGATCGGATTAATTAGGAAATAGGTATATCCAGGCAGTTACTACTTAGGCAGGTACCTCCATGAGATTGGAATTTGGATTCATGTTTCTTCAAGAAAACAACGGCAGGTTCAAGTTGCCGGCTGTACCTGCCGACTATAGTGAATTCATCCACGTTGCCGCCCGTGATAATCCCCTTTGGATCCCATCTTTGACCTTCCCAACACTTTATCCAGCTTCAACCACATTGGATTTCGCAATTTCTATATCTCGTTGTTCTTCAGCGCCCCCGGAATTTGGTTACTCCAATGCCATCCCCCACGCCGACCGAACCCCCTGCCATCCTGGCTGTGGACGACAAGAAGCCCTTCCCTCTGTTCGAGTTCCCCACGCTGATTTTCCACCTCGTGTTTTCCGGTCTCAAGGCCTCCGAGATGGATGGCATGTCTCGGGCGTCGCAACTATTCCGGTCCGTTGTCTTGCCGTACGTCTTTCACCTAGTCCGTTTCGTCGGCCAGTACCAAGACGTCTCCCGCAAGCTCGCGGCATTCCTCTACCATAGACGACAAAGGTTCATGAAGCCGCTCTAGGAATCGGTCCGGTGAGCACTGGCCTCCTATCAGAGGGAAAGTATTAGGCCCCTGATGGAACGTTTTGCAGAGCCTTTATAGTCTGCCCCTGTGCTGGATTGGGAACACGAAGGGACGAAGACACAAGTAGGCTCCCGAATCGTATTACTGACAGCCTTCGGCGGACGACTCGAGTCCTAAGCATATCTCTCGATTTCTATAATTCCGATCATCTGCTGCAAGCGCGGGTCTTCGGGCTGCTACGAAACCAGTCGGTGTGGCCCAAAGTAACCACCTTGAAAGTCATTGCGTTCGGCGGCAACTTTGAGCGCATCTTCGGCCACTGGCTTCCGGGAGTCTTCAAGGATTCCGTTCCGGTGAACATGAACATCAGTTTGTCAGGCGTAGCGATGAAGAATGGCGCTGGGCAGCTTGGCGGGCTGCACCTCGGCCACCACCTGCTCGTCATCCGGAGAATGGACAGCCTGGGCTTCCTGGAGCACTCATGGACGGAGCAGGCATTCAAGCAGCTGGATTGGCTCATCCTAGAGTACAATCCACCGCGGAGACGAACGATCACCGCCGGCAATCCGGACTTCCTCAACTCCATATCTGATGTTGGAGAGCTGGTATGCATCCTCGGCTATCCCCTTGCGCACCGATGAGTGGAGAGCTAACTCTAGCAGGCCCAGGGGACTCAAGCCCTGATAGAGGTTCTGAGGAAGATGCCTCGTCTTCGCCAATTCGTGTTCTGGGTTGATCGGAGCCACCTGGGGCCCATCTTCGTGCGCCAGACGGCGACGCCGGACGACACTGCGCTCTCTCCGGCCGAGGTGGATGCTTGGTACACAAGTCTGGTTCATCGGATTTCGAGATCTCTGCCTGAACTGGAGGAGCTGAGCATCATGGACAGGGCAGGAGCTGTGTACAAGGGCACCAGGACCGAGCAAGGGGGTGACATGATGGTTTCCTGCCAAAGGCCTCAGGGGCGCACTCTGATCGTTTCAATGAGAGGTCGGCAGATAGCAGTTTTGTTTGTCTAAATTTGCAGTATCCTTGTTGTATCATTTGCTCCAGATCGCCAATGCGCTGTTTTGGATTGATGAAAGTCGGGCTGCAAGCCAGACGGGCGGCTCAAGGGGGGAACAAGGCGTGGAAGCGGGGGTCGAGACGGATACTGGAGAGGATTGTAAGGAGGCTGCATTGGTATAGATGGATATAGAAGTGTCATTATCTGTTTCTCACAGGTATATGCCACCAGAAGTCTCGAGTAGCAAGCTATCTTCCTTGTGTCATCCCCAACCCGTCTTGGTTCTGGCCCGTCGACCCGTAGACATCTCCCGTCATCTCCAGTCTATCATC
This sequence comes from Fusarium illudens, assembly GCA_013623515.1. Classification (NCBI taxonomy): domain Eukaryota; kingdom Fungi; phylum Ascomycota; class Sordariomycetes; order Hypocreales; family Nectriaceae; genus Fusarium; species Fusarium illudens. The sequence continues at coordinate 8,891 of JABFEX010001806.1, forward strand.
TCCAAAGCCCAGATGAAATGACCAAACCGATGCTGAGCGCCAGAAAGGATCAGGCTCATAGGTTCACACCTGTAAATAAGAGACCTTTCTAATCGTCGAGACCCCATGGAAACTTGAAGTATTCCACTCCACGCTGCACGGGATCGGGGAGCACGTCCATGGCCTTTCCATCGCTGGTCCTTGTGCCGCGGTAGAAGGACTCCTCGCGAAAAATGCAGAGTTCGTGGAGCTTGGGGACTGCACAGGAAATAATATCGATAAGAACGGAATACTAATCCAGGATCTCGTCGTCGTCGAGTGGCTTGTCATCGTCGTCGTCGTCGTCGTCGTCGTCATCTTCTTCTTCTAACAGCATTCGACGAACCTGAAATGGTTCGAACATGTCTATACTCAATGTAATGGCAAACCGGCGGAGGTTAGGCATGTCCTGTAGAGCGACCACCATGGCATCGATGCTCTGATCCTGTATCCATCCCTTTGTCAGCAACGAAACCTGGTTTCTTGCAGCGTACTTACAAAGCTTTCGACGTAGCCCTCCTCCCCAACGCTTGACTCTACGACAGCGAGCCATTCGATATTGCAAAGGCTCTCCTTGTCCATATCCACCAACAGGATAGATATAAAATCCTGTATGTTGATAGGCGGGTAGGGAACCTCGATGCGTAGTCGCTCGAGATCCTTGCAGTACTTGGCGACAACCTCGGGTATAGATAACGAGTCGATTCCTGTCACGTCGACTGCCGTGAGCTTGTCGGGGGGGCAGTATCGTATGAGGGCATTGGCGAGCTCAATGCTTCCGTCGACACCTGTGAGCCTCAGGCTTTTGAGGTGGCTCCATCTCGGGATGCTTGGCATGGTGTTGCAGAATAGCTTGGTGTGTCTGTCGGCGAAACATTCTAGGTCGATGGAGAGATGGCGGACTTGGGGGAGCAGCATGATGCACTGGAGAATTTGGAGGCGCAGGACTGCTTCTAGAGGTGGTTTCATCCCCCCCACCGGGGACTCGCGGCGTGCTTCCGGGATTGGGAAGAGGAAGGAAGCACGTCTGCCGACCAGGTTAGCGAGGGCTTGTGGTGGGAATGGATGGATGACACTCACCTGACGGAGGACCAGATTTCGGACATTTCGGTTCTTGGCCTGCCGTGGATGAAGAGATCTAGCAGGCCTATGAAATCGGGCTGGAGGTGATGGAACCGGATCGAGTGGAACAAGGATCGAAGGAATACGGCTCGAAGGCGTTCCGAGGCTCTGCTGACTCCGTCGAGCTGTTTCCCGGTGAGATGGGATGCGATCTTGGGGTAAAGCTCCGTGGGGAGACTCTCTAATAGAGATGAGGACCATGGCCCTTCGATGGTATGAGCGACGCTGTGTTGGGTAGATTGCATGATGAAAAAAAATGCCTTTTTTGTTTTGTAGGAGTAGAGTTGAAATGAGGGAGTAGCCAAGATGAATAGAGAAGGAAAGCTTGGGTTGATGGAGGTTTGCCAGGTGCCAGCGGCCCCAGGCACTACCAGTCGGCCACGGCAAACACATCCATTACAATGCAAACAAACACTTGATTGTTGGAAGAAATCTCCCAGTAGGCAGCAGTAATACTCATATATGCAACACGAGGGAAAGAGTTAAATATCTGGCAGGGAATAAATACAAGATCGTGGGGAGGACGATGGGCAGTAGCCATCCATTTCAACACCAACCTTTCCGCCTTTTGAAGATCGAGAACGCCCTGGAACGACATCTCGTTGTTATACGGCCCCATTTGCGAACATATAATTCTTCGCAGATCTGGGCATTCTGTCATCCCCGCCATCGTTGCCCTGTCAAGCTGGGCTTGCTGCTGCTGACGAGGAGGAGGGGGGTATTGCTGATATTGTTGTGGAGCCCCAGGTTGTTCTCGTTGCGATGAGCCTGGTTGCTGTTGATATGCCCCGTACTGTTCTGCGTGGTATGGATGCCTGCTACTGCTGCTGCTGTAACTGCTGTTGCATCTGATAGTTGGCGTTTTCCTTGGCTTTCAGATACTGCTCCCCCACCACCGTCGTGATATCACTCGCCTTGGAGATTAACTTGAACAGTTTCCCCATGGTGCCTTATTCGCTCGAAGCTGTCAGGTTTCAGAGATTCGATCAACCACACTACCCTTCACCAGGCGTACTGGACGAGCGAGGAAGCATGCGGCTCTTGTCGAAAGCAAGCCACCATCTTTAATACCGCCCTTCACCCGCATTCCTTTGGGTTTAGTTCTGTTGGTTAGTTAAAGGCCAGCCCGGGACGCCTTGAAAGGATGCCATGCAGTAGCCTCTGAGGAAGCCACCAACAACCCCATGGGCTTGTCAGATGTTTAAGGACTCTGGCAATAAACGAGTCACTGGCTTGGAACGATTCAAGTCTGTTTCTTTCCCTTCTTTCACATCGAATTACATGCTGGAAGAAAAGAAGAAGGCCTGAAGTGACGTCGTAAGCTGAGACACAAGGCGGACTCGCACGCACCGCATGCCAGGGGGGATGATCATCAGGAAGGATCCATCTTGTTGCCCGACAGTTCCGGGGGACCCAACGATAGCTTCCTCACTAGGTAGAGTGTTTCGTCTCCCCTACTGAGGCTGACAGGAGACAGGTTGATATGCCGTAATAGGGGCCCACGTTGCGATCGACGGGGGAGGAAAAGCAGCTACCTAGAGGTGAATGTCTCGTGGATATGGCAAGAATAACCTGGCGGGGGCGCCTTTGGTTTACGGTTATTTTAGTCTTAAGGAATCCCTTATGTTTAGTTTATTATTTTGACAGCAGTGATCCCTGCTGGATGGCACCTTTCATCAACTTCACGGCCCACGCATTTGTAAGAGATCTGCAACCCCCTAAGTTGAGTGACTGTAAAAGGTTTCGTAATAAGGCACTATTGGAGATACGGTTGAGATCCATGTTATGAGTGGACATGGAGGCTACTGGTCTCGACAATCTTCTTTTGACTCGTCCCCATGAAATGCACACGGGCGATCCAATGTGATAATGACTTGATTCTGTCACAAGTATCGACAGGCAATCGGATATCCTCACTCCAAGTCCATCATGGTGTAGCAAAACACTTTATGAGCTTCACTTTGAGGACCGTACTCGCAGAGAGCCGCGAAGGAAGCATCCTTGTACATACCTGCTTGCTTAGATTCAGCACAAAGCGCACTTGGTGATATATAAGCTCTATTTCTCAATTACTGACGCGGAGATTGATTTGAGGGCCATATTACCGCGGAATGTTCCAAAGTCATACTGTCGATCGCCAGCACGACCTCCTGGCTCACCGGCAACCACATTCCGCAAGATTTTCCACGGGAGTCGCTACGCTTCAACTACAACACTAGTATGCGCTAAAAACTCGATCTTGGCGATCATTTCAATGATAGAGAAAGTGGATGAAAGGGGCGAGCAGCATCGTCGAGTGCCTGGAGAAGCAAGTTCTGCGACTGAGGAGGTCAGGATGGTGCTGACGCTGAAACATGGGATGCCCCCCAGAACATAATCGGTGCGAGTGCATCACAACAGATCCATTGGAAGCTATTTTTTAAAAGAGACATTGGTTGCAACAAGTCTTTGTTCGTGGCTATAGATGCTTGCGACGTTGATGCTTCCTAGAACGGTTTAAAGACTGTCGGGCACCTCCTTGGACAGAGTTATGGCTGGCTCAGCTGACTTGCATCCATGATCATTACAAACCTCCTCATCTTCTAACTGCTCCTTCATCTCCCAATTAGGAGGCTACTATAGTGGTCAGGAGCCATAGATATCAGGTATAACCATGGACCCAAATATTGGGTATAACCACCTAAATGCTAGGTATAACCGGGCACCTAAATGTTAGGTAGGTATAACTACTTAAATATTAGGTATAACCACCTAAATATTAGGTATAACCACCTAAATGTTAGGTATAACCACCTAAATGTTAGGTATAACCACCCAAATATTAGGTATAACCACCTAAATGTTAGGTATAACCCGCCACTTAATATTGAATGCTAAGTATAACCACCTAGATGCTAGGTATAACCACCTAAATGTCAGGTATAACCACCTAAATGTTAGGTATAACCACCAGGAGGTATGCCAACTCTATAGAACCTTTGCGGTCTACCTAGGTATTTGTGCCAATGAGCGAACGAAAGGTGACAGCGGGACATGCCGTCTGCGATCTTCATGATTCGGTCGGTGTCAGGGTTGTGTTGAGGTGTCGTCTGGTCGGTCTCCATCCTGTCCATCCGTTTCGAAGTGAGGATAGTATGGTCCTTCATGTATTATGCCAACTCGGTGAGCATCTCTTGTTGTCGCAGCCAAATACGCATGGGGCCCATCTCGCTGGCAGGGAGAGTATCCTCTTCTCCGCGGGTCAACTTCTCAGACGTAGAGGAGCGATACTCCCAGACCATATCGCGGACGTCGTTGAAGGTGAGCGAGTCCGTGGCGCGCACCCATTAAATTGGGCAATAAGTGACAATTAAGAACATGGGTCGTTTAAGACAGTTTGGCTGTTAAGAGCAAGTTGCCAGGCCCGCATGAACAAAGCGAGTCGCCCACGAGTCGAGGCAATCCTTTTATTCCGTTGCATCTTCTTGTAACCACGTTGTGTCTAGTCCTTTTCTCTATCCGGTACCTCTGTAGTTTACGCCTTGAGAGTGTCACTGCAAAAAGTCTTGCTTCCCTTGCTCTCGAAGCACCTCGTGCACAACCTCGAGAACTCGCCCATGAATGTCGGCCGGCGCCGCGACGAACCCGAAATTCGCACTCATCTTCCTCCCGGCTGTCAAGTCGATCTTCTTTCCATGTACATCGGTGATCTTGCCACCAGCCTCCTCGAACAGAAGCATGGCTCCTGCGTGATCCCATGCCTTGGCGTAGCGGTCTCGGCGCTTGTACACCCAGACTGTTGTGTTGCCGAGGCCCATCGCGAGAACAGCCCAGCGGAGGACCCACGGCACGAGATCGCAGCCCGGGAATGGGGCGTTGAGGCGAGAAGCAACGATTTCGTGGATTCCGTCGAGTGCAGAGTCGACGATATTGGCGCAGGTGACGAAGCGGACATCTTGGTCTGCAGCGTGAGTAGCGAGTCTCCTGGGCGCACCTGTCGACAGGGGGCGGATAAAGGCGCCATGTCCCTTGACGGCGAAGAATATGCAGCCTTGTCCTTCGGGATCGATGTTCTCGCTTCGTAGAGGCGCCTTTGCGTCGATGGACAGGTTGGGTGCTCCAACGATGCCTGCAACCTGCTCTCCATCCAGCAAAAGGGCCATGTTGATGGCGTAAAGCTCTCCGCGAAGGTACGTCTTTGTTCCGTCAATCGGATCAAAAATCCAAGTTCGACCAGATTTTCCAGGGCTACTGGCGCCGCACTCATCGATCAGATCGCACATCTGCTCTCGAGTTGTGGGGAGTTGGCAGAGCGAGGGAGTATCATGGTCACTTGCGATCCGGCTCAGCAGTTCCCACACCCTTTCCATCAAGACCGGGTTCTTGCGAAGATCTGAAGCATCTTCCTCTCCGACGACACGATCCCCGGGAAAGGCATGCTTGATGGTTGCTGTAAGAAGCGCTTGGACAGCGAAGTCGGCGACTGTCACTGGACTGAGATCCTCCTTCTCGATGGCGCCCTTGTCCTGGCTAGAGACGATAGACTGGCTGAGTTTTGCTGCCTTTTGCAAGGCGCCGATAGCGACTGCAAGCTCATGTGCATACGGACTGTCCATCTTCGAGGTAGGTAGTAGAACTGCGAGATGTCAAAGTGTTGAGGTGTCTGGGCGGTACATAGGACCCCGCTTGAGGGAATTGTGGATAAATGCATACTGCACCCTATTCAAGATGCCCTCCAGCGCCTCAACTCTCACATTCACGGCGTCAAAACATGCACCAAATGGACCATCATCGCACATGCCTGACGAATCGGTGACGCTCGATCCCGCCGCCGTTACCTATTCGGCTGGAATTTTCGAGTTTGTTCCCGTGATTCGAGACATTCTTCGCACACGTTATTGCGTCCCTGGGTCCGTCTTTCTTGTCGAAGGCCTCGAGCTAGTCTCGGTGTCGCGCTCTGGGCGATGGCAAGCTGTACGGCTGCTCCTTGGTGATGGAGTGCTCTGTATCCAGGCCCTTTTAGGGGGGAGCATGCATCGGTTTGTTCAGACTGGGGAGGTTGCTTTGGGAGCTTACATTCGATGCGAGGTCTTCCATGCCAAGTGGCAGAATGTCGATGATCGCACTATGGTGACGCTCGTTGTCGAGGACCTTGTTACTGTCGGATGGAACGAATCCTATCGAGTTCTTGGGAAGGGTCAAGATCCCGTGACGCAGCCATACCCAGAGACATCTGAACAACCACGTCAAGAGTCGATGGCCGTGCAACCACAGGAGCCAAAAGCTGCGACCAAGCCCAGCTCACGACAAACCCAGGACTTTGACGATGACGAAGAAGCCGCCGAGGAAGCCTTCGAGGCCTTTGAGACTCTTGCGTACCCGACCAAGCCGAAAACCCAGCAGCAAAAGCCGACCCAGCCCATTGCTCTGCCCCGCGACTGGCACGACCCTCAGACACCGCTGAAGCTCACCACGCTACGATCCATCCCGCATCTCCCATACAAGCAGAATTGGTCTTGCAATGTGCTCGCTATAGTCGCCTCTCTGTCACCTGTGGAGCCATCTAACCTGCCCCCACACAGGCAGAGGACTGCTCGACTTGCCGATCCCTCCACGTCTAAACAAGTGCATCTGACGGTGTTCCTCGACCCGGAAGAGTTCAATCCTCGCGTTGGAAGCGCTGTACTGCTTGTTGGAGTCAAGAATCATCGGTTTGACGGTGGGAGTTTGAAGAAGTACGACAGCGATCGCAAGAATGGGCGGTGGTGGTTTGAGGACCCGTTGGAGCTGGGATGGTGCGATGTGGAGGGAATCAAGGCATGGTGGTCTGAAGCGGCCGAGGCTACATAGACGAGAGCTCGGATAATATCATGATGAGAATGACTTTTACTTTCTGGTGTCTTTGGAATCTTCAAGTTTGGTCCTCCCGTCAGGTCTTCTGGTCACATGACCCTTCCTGCATGCCCGTGGTGTAGGCATCCAAGCGTGAAAACACCTACGATGCTCTTCAACTCTGCCCACGCCATCGGTACGATGCAAATCACTACAGACGAAAAACCGCTGGCTTCATCAAGTCCTAATTGCACCAAGAAGCAGGCCATAGACGACTTCCTGTCAGACCTGTCGCCCTGGGATATTCTGTACTTGCGGGGCCGGATCCGTGACGCAACCATCGTGCTCTCAGGTCTCCAAGACCTGCCCCCGGAGCTGATCTGTCTTATTCTCTCATATCTAGGAGTCAGGGATTTTCGAGCTTGCAGACTAGTCTGTAGAGCATGGGCAACGGCGTGGACGCAGAGTTCGGTCTTGGCGAGGGCGTGCCGCAACTTCTTCCCCGGGCTATTGGAGACTTACCCGACAACGCCCAGCACGCAGCTCTTTTCCGTGGCAGTCAGGAAGCGCAAGAAGTGGCAGCGCCCGTTCTCGAAGCACACGTGGATGCGGTGGAATCAGGGAGTTAGCGGCATCTTTACTGAGTCTACTCCGTCATCACAGACTGGTCCGTCACCTGTCGACTCTTGGTTCCCTTCGCTTTATGCCAAAGAGAAGCTGGCATGGCAGCCTAGGCTGGACAGGGTTATTGTCGATGATCTGAGGACGAGAGAAAGACAACGGTTTCTTCCTCCTGGGGGTGCCATGTCGGGCACTCAATTTCGACTTGTGGGCATCAGCGATCAACTTCTTGTGATGAGGGAAGCCAACCAGCCTAACCGAAAGATGTCAGTGTTCCGCCAAATTATCTCTGGGCGTTGTTGACGTTGAATAGATTTATTGCTAACCTGGCCACGAAAGAGTGGAAAACTATCTCTTTGCCTGGTCCATTCGCTACAGCACATGTAGACTCAAAGACTGTCGGGATTGGGACCTCAACTGGACAGATCGTGGTCTTTGCTTGGGGCGGAAAGACTACGCAGCTCGATCTTACAAAGATTCAGGCTTGTCCGCCCGAGTCGGACCGCTTATTTGGAGGCGTAGCTAATGTCTTGCCGCATCCGACAAAAGACAACGTGGTGTTTGCGGTTTGGGCATGCTCGCGCAAGATCTCGAGTGAGTACGCAAAACTACCTCTGCAAACAAGTACTAAATAAAGCAGACATAAAACAGATCAGCTTTGTCGTGGTCAAATTTGAAGACGGCCAGCCGGTTTGGTGGGCGACAGAGCACATTCCAAACCCCAGACGGCACGCAGACAAAGACTGCAATCAAGAGAACTATCTCGCATTGTCGTTTGCCTGCAGAAAGTCGGACAATCAAGGGTCTTTTGCTGTGAGCATCTACCGAAGTCAAAACCAGATCCAAACAATGCCTGGGATCTGCTACGGATGCTTGCCAGCGAGAAGAGTCGGCGACTGGGGCGCCGTAACTTTCAATGTCTTGACACAGACTTTCAAGCACTACGAATACAAATCCTCACGGCCCGACCTCCTCTGGATCGGGACACCGCAGCATCATCTGAGTGCGGGAAGGGACCTTTTATTTGTGGATGCGCACCTCTGGAATGAAGATCTGCTGCTGGCAGCATCCACGGCCGACGGGAACATGCGCATCGACCTCCACCTACAGACCATGCATCCGGCCGGGAGCGGCTCTTCGGGAGAGCCCCGCTGGGCTCCGATACGGCTTCGGGACTCGGTGCATGCCGCGAGGACGAGGATATTTCAGGATGACGACTTTGTAGTGGTACCGACCATCGGAGGCGTTGTCATGTTTGAACCGTCTGACTCGCCGTCGGAAGGGAGGCCGATGGATGATTTGGTCGAGTCACTAGATACGCCTCGGCCTCTAGACCGTTGGAAGTCGGATGCGTTAATCTTGATAAAGGACGATCCTGCGCCTGAGAGTCCAACAGCGAGGCATAACATGCTGCGGCTTGTCGGCGCAAGGTAACAACAGCACGTCAATATTCCGAGAATAGATTCAAGGCCGATAAGGTTCGGAAAATTTCAATGGAATAAATTCTCTTTCCGGCCACGTTCAAGAAGAATGATTCATACCTGTCGAAACTTCTGCGCCCTCGATGATAGAGTTTAAACGGCCCGCCCGGCATCGGAGGTCAAACCAAGTGGGGGCTCGCCTCAAAGACCCCCATGACGTTGGATCGCGATGGATCACCTCCAACTGACGTGATTCATCAATCACGGCAGTGAAACGTCTCACGGGGTTCGCTGCCTGTCACCTGTCTCCTCCCTCCTCGACATGACCACCATCTGAAAGCTTCTCTCTCCAAACCTCAAGATGCCTCCCTCAGCCCCAGACGACGTCGTCGCGCGCCCTCGCGATAGCGACCAGATCTCGACGCGCAGTTCTAGCTATGCCTCTGACCAAGAATCGGATGACGGTCGCGATCACCGGATACGGCTGCGCAAGGCGAAGCAGGCTATTCGCTTGATCTCCTTCATCTCAGCCAATATTTGCGCTCTCTGCAGCGGCTCCATCGTCGTCTTTTCGCTCTATGCGCCGCTCTTGCAGTCGCGACTGCACTACACCCAGTTCCAGGTCAACGCCGTCGCCATCGCCGGTTCCCTCGCCCTCTACCTCCCCATCTCGATCGTCGGATACATATGCGACCGCGTCGGTCTCGCGCCTCTAGCCCTAACGGGAGGAGTCCTGTTTGGCGGGGGCTACGGCATCGCTGCGGCCGTCTATAGGAAGCTGGATCTTCAGTACCGCGGCCATGGTGGGCCTCGGCCGGAAGGAGACTGGTCGCTGCCGCTCATGATGTTTGCCTTTGTCTGCATCGGCGTCGCCACCTGCGCTCTGTACATGGCTGCTGTGTCGTCTTGCGCAAAGAACTTTGGAAAGGGTCGATACCGAGGTCTAGCGCTCGCCACGCCTATTACGTGCTTTGGGTTGAGTCCCATGTGGTTGAGTCAGGCGGGGAGTCGTCTGTTTACTGAAACGCGACCAGACGGCTCCAAGGGCGACCTGGACGTGTTCCGCTTCTTCCTGTTCCTCGCGGTTCTGTTGTTTGTCATGGGGATCATGGGGACCTTTACGCTGCGGGTGGTGGACGAGGAGGACCTCATCGACGAGGCTATCGAGGAGCTGGAGCAGAGCGGTCTGCTTGACGGGAGCTCGCTGCTCGGCCGGTCGAGCAGCTACGGCGCCTTGAGCACGCAGGCGGATGACCTAGAGAGCTCGTCGCTGCTCGACTCGTCCAAGGACGACGCGCGATGGAAGAAGAACTGGGTTCTCAACGCCGAGACGCGGCAGTTCCTTGCCGACCGGACCATGTGGCCGTTTGCTTTGGCGTTCCTGTTCATGGTTGGCCCGGGCGAGGCGTTTATCAACAATCTCGGTACCATCATTGGTACTCTGACGCCACCAATGTCAGAAGGGCTTGGACATCATACGTCGGCGGCTACGCATGTGTCCATCTTTGGTGTTACAAACACTCTTTCGAGGATCTTCATTGGTACTCTGACTGATCTGCTGGCGCCTTCGCCTCAGACTCAGCATGTCCAGGTTCGACACTCTCGCTCGGCTGTCAGCGATCGCTTCGCCATCTCCCGGATTGCGTTCATGGCCTTTTTCGCCTCTGTCCTGTCGCTTGGTCTGCTCGTCCTGGCATCAGGTTTCGTCCAGAACCACGCTGAGCGTTTCTGGCTCGTCTCGGGAATGGTCGGCGCTGGCTACGGCGCCATCTTCAGTCTCACGCCTCTGATCGTGACGATTATCTGGGGCGTCGAGAACTTTGCTACCAACTTTGGCATCATCGGCATGTTGCCCGCGCTTGGCTCGACTTTCTGGGGCCTCGTGTACTCGGCGATATATCAGAATGGTGCCAACCACCCTGGGTCTGAGCCCGGAGACGGAGAGGGTGATCTCTTTTGCTACGGACAGAGGTGCTATGCTGGCACGTACTGGGCGGAGACTGTGACGGTCTGGATTGGAATCGGACTGCTTCTCTGGGCCTGGAAGGGAAGACGCGGGTGGGTACAGCGCGGTATTGTGATTTAGGCATTCTTCACGGCGTTTCTGGATAGAAGAGCATACGATTACCAACTGGGCACGGGGTTATCATTAGTACAGCATTCGCTTTCACAGGGTGGCATAGCATTTGCATTATAGTTTTCTCATGTATCAAAGAACAAACACATTATTACTCCGAAATTCGGCCTTGAAGCTATGTATAAACGGTAGAGGCTTGCATGCATGAACTTACCCCGGATTCTCAACGGTGAGACGTTGGAGCTGCTGGCCATCTATAGCGATCTTCATTCGCTAAGACGGGTTCATGTTTCCCGCGGGAAACCAGCCACCTTTTGAAAATTGTTAAGGAGGTACTTGTCGGCTCTTGATCTTGACTCCGAGAGCTCCTCTCTCCACCGCCCGGGCTCAGATCAACACCCGGGACGTGAACTATTTCCCCCTGCTAAAGGTCCACTTGAATCGTACGAACAGGTCAGGAATGGGCGCGGGGAAACGATAGGGAGCTCCCGGGGATCAATGCCAGCGGGAACCGGCTTGTGGTCGGGGCTCACGATGGCGCCTGGGAGGCTCTTATCTTGGTGATGGGTCTGGGGGTTGGGGAGCGGAGCATCGACATTATGGGCGGTGGAGGTGTTCCTTGTTGTCTCAACGGGTCCGGGTCAGATAGAGTCTGTTGTGTCTTCTGTGAAGAGAGGGAACGTGGATCTATGACTGGGGGCTTGGTTGATGATTGCCCCTTTCTTTAGTTTCCGAGCCTCATGGACGTTCCCGAGACGAAACTTTCAGTGGGATAACGGGTTCCGCCATTGAGCTTGGATATACGAGTCATGAAGCGATTGAGACGTATTGCCTGCCCAAAGCGTTTCCCCAGGTTGTTCGCTAAATGTTGCCGGCAGAGCAACCAACAGCTCGGCATGGGTTACTAACGAAGGAACCAGCATCACGAGGAGAAACAAGATGACATGATGAATGATCAATTGGTAACTAGTAACCGACAAGCGCCTCTAATACGCATATCGGAAGTTGGGGTTCTCAAAGTCTGTGAGATCCTGGAGAGCTGCTGTCTCGTCCTCGATGACTGGGCCCTGGGCATCGCGGAGTCGGTTCCTCCGGATGAGCACGAAGCGGAGGATGAGAGCGATGAGGACTTGGCCGGCGACGCAGCCGATGATGAGCTTGCAGCCGGTCTGGTAGATGGGGGCTTCGGAGCCGAGGAAGCCGTGGGGGCCGATGATGTTGCCGATACAGTAGGCCTTTAGATAGAGAGGGTCAGTACTTGAAGATGGTCTTGTCGAGGAGTTGTGGGACTTACAAGGAAGACAAAGGCTGTGGCGGTGGTTCGCTTGGTATAGCCGCCGACGTTGGAGGCAGGCATTTGAAGGGCGACGACGAGGGCACCAACGAAAGATGCACACTAAGAACTAGTTAGAGAGAAGGCAGTCAAAGGTTCATTGGGTAGTCTCACAATGTAGTAGCCTGCAAGCAGACCTGCCTTGTTGGTTCGGGGAAGCTGCCAGAACAGAGTCACGGCGACCAGAGTGGGCATCAGCCACACAATCATGACAATAGTCCGCACGTTCTTGAAGCGCGAGGCAAGATAGGGACCGGTAAAGTCAAAGACGACCATGCAAGCGCCATACGGAATGCCGTACGCGGTGGTGAGAAGGGGGTCCTTGGTGAAGCCCTTGACGATGAGCTTGGAGAAGTTGGCGATTCCACCGTTGATGACCTCGTTGAGAAGAGTAAAGAAGAAGAGTAGCCAGATCTGCGAGTCGCAAAAGACCTCCTTGATCTGGTTCCACTTGATCTTGCGGTTGAAGACACCTGTGCGGTTGCGCGCGCTCTGGGCGATGAGCATGGCGCGCTCCTCGACTGTGAATCTCTTGGCTGTGAGGATGTTGTTGGGGAGGTGGAAGTAGAGGAGGACGCCCCAGCAGACTGTCAGACCGCCGCAGAGGACGTAGATGATGCGCCAGACCTCCCAGCCTTTGGCCTGACCGACGCCGTAGAAGAGGATGCCTCCAAACATGCTGCCCACGCCGTTGAAGCAGTAGAAGAGACCCGCGCGAGAAGGCTGAGACTCGCCGCGGAACCATTGAGAGACGATGAGCATGAAGGCGGGGGTTATGACGGCTTCAAACGTTCCCAGGAGGAAGCGGCAGACTGCGAGGCCGGCAAAGTTCTGGCAGGCTGCTGTGAGGCAGAGGATGGTTCCCCATGTGATGACGAAGGAGCTGACGACTAAGCCGGTGGGGAGACGCTGGGCGAGATATGAAGCTGGCCATTCTGCGACGAGGTAGGCAAAGTAGAAGATTGAGGCCATCCAGCTGTACTGGTCACTAGTCATCCCCGTCGACGTGAAGAGGTCAAAGACGGCAGAGTAGCCGAGGGCCTGCTTGTCGATGTACTGGAGGAGATAGGTGCCGCAGAGGAGGGGCATGAGGGTCCAGTCGACCTTGCGGCGGAGCTTCTTGAGGGCAGTCTCATCTGACATGAGCTCGTTGAGGCGGGAGTGGGCGATGCCGTGGTCTCTGAGGAAGATCTCTGCTTCGTCTAGATCTGAGATGCTGCCGGCTTTGAGATCTGCTTCTACGTCATCGTTGTCGATGGGGGGCTTCTTGTCGAGCTCGATGTCGTGGGTCTTTGTGTCTGCCATGGTGTGAAAGGTGTCTGGTCAGGAGGGTTTAATGTGTTTGCAGTTGAGGAGTTGCCTGTCATCTCAATGGCAAAAAAGATGGCGACGAACCGCCCTTTTTGTGCTCGACGGGGCCGCCCATGCATGGTCTTGGAGATGAGGGGGACATCATGTCGACGACCCCAGAAACGAGGCCTTAATCCGGGGAAAGCGCAAGGATGCAAAAGGTAGGTTGGTGGAGAACTGATAGCAGCAGCCGGGGAGTGGAGTTGACGAGATACCGCTAACTTGGGATAAGACGAGGGTAGAGAGAGATAGCGGGGAGGGGGGTTTGGTACCATCGTATCTTGGGGGAGTTTGCAAGACGAGCAGGGGTGGTGGTTGTCCGCGGGGGGAGGAGGAGTCATGCGTGACTTCGGGGTCTAGATCAAGGTGCGAGAGGTGAGATGGGGGATTGAAGGCTATCTGGAGGAGGAGAGGGGTGATAAAAGACCTGATTAGGGGAATCATGGGAGATAGTCTAGTAATTTGATGCTCTTGGAGAGGGCCTATCTCTCTATCATCTGATGTTTGGTTTGGCGTTTCTTGGCGTTGATCGGATGTTGAGGTAGGATCCGAGAAGGTCGAACATGATGGATGAGGCTGATACGGTGGACGTACATGAGGTCACCCATGGTCGCTAGCTTGGGGCACCCATGCCCCGCTTTTACTCCACTTTTACTCCACTTTTAACACCCAAGACTACCCATGCTCCATTTTTATAGGCTAATTAGACCCCTGTATTTTTATGGAGCATGGGTTACCTAAGCTACCTAAGAGTATAGAAATATTTTTAAGAAAATAAAAAAAAAAATACTAAGGTTAATTAATTAATAATT
>JABFEX010001808.1:0-11082 GCA_013623515.1 Fusarium illudens
ACGTAAAGTGAGTGTAGATCTCGGAGGCGAGACCATAGTGGCGGAACTCGGGATAGGCTTGGGTGCCCGAGCAGAAGTACTCTGCGCTCATCATGCAGCGTGTAGCCATGATACGCACCAGCGTGTTGAAGAAGGGCTCCTTGGCGTCGACGCACTGGTCCAGAGAGTCGGCGAGGGCCTTGCTGGAGTCGGTGCGGAGTTCCAAGCCACGCTTGGTGCGCAGCTGGTTCGCCAGCTCGTCAAAGTTGGTCTTGGGAGGAGCGCCGTGGCGACGGAGGATGGCAGTCTGGGGAAACGCCTCGTAGATCTTGGCTGCGACACTGATGTTGGCGAACAACATGAACTCTTCGACCAGCGAGTTGGTGTCGAGGAGCTGCTTCGTCTTGACGTCGATTGGGTCAGACGTCTCGGACTCGGTCTGCACCTTGACCTCGGGCGACGAGAGGCTCAGAGCACCGGCATCCATTCGCTTCTTCCTGAGCTTCTTTGACAGCATGAGGAGCGTCCGCATGCCATTGGTGAGGTCGTCTTGCTGAGAATCATCATCGATTCTGAGCTGAGCCTGTTCATAGCTGAATGCCTCACGGGACTTGATGACAGACTTTGTGAAGCGAGCGCTGACAATGTCGGCGTTGTCGTTCAGCTCCCAGAGCACCGAGAAGGCATATCGTTCCACATATGGCTTGAGTGAGCAGAGGTCTGTTCCAAGCAGAGGGGGAAGCATGTCGATACGCTTGTCCACTAGATAAACTGTCGTACCGCGGATGCTGGCCTCGGTGTCCATGGCGTTGGCAGGCTTGACGAAGTGTGAGACATCGGCGATGTGGACGCCCACTTCAAAGTTGCCGTTCGGGAGCTTCCTGGCGTGAAGAGCATCGTCGATGTCCTGACAGCCAGGGGGATCAATACTGCAGATGAGTAGTTCTCTGAGATCTTCTCTTTGTCTCCAACCGGGGTCTTCCACACTGGTAGGCACCCTCCAGTCATGACCCTCCTTGGGAAGACAGTCAAGGACAGTCTTGGGGAATGGTCGGTATTGGACATCCCATTCCAGCAGTAGAGCTTCGGTTTCGGCCGCCTTGGTCTCCAGCTCTCCCAGAGAGCGCACAAAGTGTCCGATAGGGTGTCTCGAGTCGCGTTCCCAGGCATCTATGGTAACCAGAAGTCGCTTGCCGAGTAGGTCTGCAGCTTGCCGTGTACGAAGCCGAATCTTTGGAATCTTCTTGTCCATGGGGATGAGGAAGACGCTGTCCTGCTTGCGACCCTGGCTGGACGCTTTGCTCGCAGACGAAGGGTCGATGTGGCCGACATACTGGCGCCAGTTGCGCTTGATTATGCCGACAACCTTTGCAGTTGGTTGTGGGCGGCCTTCCGAGAAGCCCTTCTGAGTCTTCTTGACCTGCTCCTGCAAAGCCTTGCGCTCCTTTTCCGAGACAAGGTCCTGGCTCTCCTCCACGTCCGCGTTCTCGTTCTTCGTGATGGCTTCCTCCTCAATGATCTTTGTCGAAGGCTCCTTCCACTGATCTTGGGGAAGAACCTCGACGACGACCACGTCGCCGTCAACCGCACGGTTGATATTCTCGCGACCCAGAACCAAAAGAGGCTTGGGGAATGTTGGAACCTTGACGGAACCCTCGAGATAGTTGTATGGTGAGACGTTGAAGATGCCCTGGTGCATTAAGCCCGCCTTGACCCCAGTCATCATCCTCGAGAGCGTAAAGTACTCGGGATACATCATCTGGCCTTGTTTCTTAAACGATCCCTGGTTTTGGGACTCTGCTACCATGTCAAGGAGCCTCTCGCCGTCCTCGAGACCGCTGACATAGTCCCTGAGAGAAGATGCGTAGAGCCCATCTGCCTTGGCTTTGCGGAGGTTGTCTTGGTCGTCGCTCAGCATCACCACAGCGGGGAGTTTCTTGGCCTTTGTGCGTGCCAGATGCTCGCCGTACCATTTCACGGCCAGTCGCACAGCCCGGTCATTCCGGTCATTAACGGTTTCATTTGTCTCGCGGTGGACAAATGTCTCGAGTCGAAAATCGTTGAAGAAGACATAAAATCTCTTGTCCTCGCTCTTGGTGAGTCCTATTAGTCGGTTGTAGAGCGGCAATGACCGGTTCCGTAGCTCCTCAAGCACTGTCTGCAAGATGACGACGTCGTAAAAGGCAGAGCTCTGCTCAAACAGATCCATGGCGTTGAGCAGCGCGTTGGTATCAGGGACCAGGTAGTGACCTTGAGGGAACGCCCTGGTGCCTGCTGGCTTGTCCGAGAGGACAAAGGCCTGAGCTGCGCCGCTGTTAGCAGACCGAAAAAGAGAAACATGGACTAGAACTCACCTTGCTGAGCGGCATTTCTGGGGGCATACTGAAGACACGCCTTGCAGAGCTTGGAAGAGCAAGGAATGTCAGTTCGCAAGTAGACTTCTCTAACGATTTTCTGCACTTTGCCGCTTCGAGTCGAGCGCACGTAGACCTTGCTCGAGATGTTGGACGCTAGGGCGTCGCCTTCCTGAGATCTTTTTAAGCTCGCCATCTTTGCTCAACCTCGTCACGAGTGGTGAAGCAGGTTGTGAGTTGGTGATGAAAAGCACGTCGTTGAGTGAAGTATCGAGTTTGGCAGGCGAATTGAAAGCGATAGTGGGGCCGTTATCGATAAGGCCCTGGCCAAAACAAAGTGGCAACCATGAGCTCGACTTTATTTATAATGGATGTGTAATTGCTTTTGATATCGGCACAATCTCGTCCTCTAGAGTGATCTAGAAATATGCAAAAGTTTCCAACCACCAACAATATGAAGTTTTCGAGCTATGCTAAACAAATAGGCATGGGGCGCATTCTCGGCCTTCGAGGAAGGAAGTCATCACATGACCAACCGGAGTTACTGGGACTATCACGTGACTGGATCACCACTTCAACGACCTACCTACCTTCCTGTTGTAAGTTTCATCCACAACCCTTGTTCTGCGATACTTTGCCTTCAAGACATTTGCGACAAGAATGCGTGGCCATTCGGGCATTTGTTCTATCCTGATTCTCAAACCAACTCTACTAATCTTCAACATCCTGTTCCCATCGTCAGGAGCAACATGATAGATCCCTCCACCGCACACCACCTACCACTAGGAACCACCCACCACCAGCAGTCCTCCATCTTTAAGCAAAACAAACTGAGAAGATCTTCCTTACTACGGGCTTTGCTACTGAAATCGAATTTGATTCGTCATCTGGATATCCCGGTTTCGCCGAGTTCAATTCAGTATCACCAGCTGCTGTCACAACTTGATGGGACATGGGAGCTCACGGTGTAGACTGAGGCGTTTAGCTTCCAGAGACTACGCAAGAGTGTAACAATAGAAGTCGGTCATCTGCTTCTCTCTCTTTCAGCTGCGCATCAACAACGCGTCCCGGTCCGGACAGGTATCCCACTCGCACACCAGGGCCAAACTATTGGCAGACATTCGCCAGTCGTTATGTAAAACGCACTGGCCTCGGATGGACTCGAAATCCTGACTTTGAGTTTGAGATGTGCGTTTCCTGTTAGGTGGGAAGGCTTCAGCTCCCGGCCGTCTTACCACACCAACCGCCGAGATGCTGGGAAAACCATCGTGTTCAGTAACATCCTATTACAATCTTCGCCGAGCAACAACAAGACCTAGCTCAAATTTTGATGAGAAAAAGGTGAGTGACTGACAAAGTCCAGAGAAAGATGAGAACAGAGTCAAGCTCGTCCCCCCCTTCTGGGTGTTGCAAGCCAGTGATGGCAGTGGCGAGCTCAGCATGCCTGCCGCACGATTATCTAGCCAAGTCCTCCAAAGTACCGGTCTTGGCTGCGCGAGTGTGGTCTCGTATGATGAGAGCCTTGCGAGACCTGACCGGGGTCTCGAGCAGCATGTCGACGATCTTGGCACTAAAAACATGATGGCTTCACGACGTTGGCGTCCAAGTTGACAGCACAGCCCGGTGTAACTCAACAGCCATTCAGATCAACCGCAGACTCGACATGTTTCAGTGCGCCTCAGGAGTTAATGGAATATCCGACTTGATCGATGTCTCTGACACGCCAGCCGGGCTTCTCAGATAGCCGCGCGCCCCGAGACAGTGGAGTATGCGCTTCTTTTGAGGCCAGATGTCTCCAGGCCCCAAGGAAACGATAATGCAGCCAGGTATTGAAGCGAGCTGACATGCTAGACAATGTCGGCTCGTCCGGAGGTACGAGAGGATAGACATGCAGTGACATGTCGGCCACTGTCGCAGTGGGGAGCATATGGGTGGGCTCTTCCTCCAGCCTCAGCATGCACGCGAGAGCTGGAACCAATCGAAATGGCGTCGTGGGCGCCTTTGATGAGCCACCAAATATCCCTGGATGATATGAGGTAGAGGAGCTCCATTCAAACTATGAGTGTCCCCACGAAGCGGTTGCGAGTTGGGCAGTCGATCACGACTCCCAACAGGGGAGACGGCATCAGTCTTCGAGCAGGTGATTATGGCTTGCATGGTCAAAGTCGCAGGTCTATCAAGCTCGCCAGGTTGCGAGACGGACTGCCCCGGGTACGTTTCGAAGAAAGGACTTGAACTGGCGAAGAGGAACTGGCGAAGAGGAACTGACAAGTTCGCCGTTACACAATCGGATACAGTGAACAATACACATGATGGCCGCGGTTACTACTTCCTCGCACGTTCTGCTGCACTTACAAGTCCCGAATCGCCTATGCGGAACCATTACGCTCACGACTGATTTGTTTCCACCTCCTCGGGCATCATAGTACATACACCCTTACCTGGACATGTACTCTTTGAGCGAAGAGTAACATCGGTGGGCACAGAGCACAAGCCAGGGCTCATCATGATTTCCTGCCGAGCCGTGGAATCGATCATGTTTCTCGGCATACTCACTCTTTGGGATAGCATGAAAGAACGAAGTTCAGCTGTGGCGGCGGAATTCATGTCACCGATGGCTAGCATCCCGAAGGACAGGCCAATCAGGCAGGATGGTCAACATTCAGACCTTGGCTCCGCCATTATTGCCATCAGGATCCCTGCAGCCTGGTTCTGATTCACTGGAAATACCAGGATTGTGACTGAGGGGCATCGCAGGCGAGATGACAGACAGCCTGGTGCCGAATGAACTCGACGGAGACCAACTCGCGAAACTAGCCTGACTGAATCATAGACACAAGAACGAGAGGCGCAGATATCACCTTGAGGGCGAGTTCCCGAGTTGTCAACATGCACGTCAAGGAAGGGCCAACTTTCACAGCATTCAAATATATCGGCGGATCACGAATAACGGACAGATCGGTGCCACCTCTGACTGTCCCTCTGCTCGGGCCCGCCTGACAGGACCGAGCGCGACCAGTCGTGATGGAGCTAGCGTTAGTTCAAGCAGAGGAGTGCTGCGGTGTGCCAGGACTTACAGTAGCGACGCATTCTTATGGGTCTTGTCATACCTGACTTACTCGACGAGACACTGCGGGCGCGTCAATTCTCTGAAGCTCTTGGGCTCTCGCACCTTTATCCCTACGGCACATGGCGAGCAATGTCAGCATCGGTAATATTCCACACAGGCGTGGCTGCGGCCGGTGAGAAGATGCCCTGGCCCGGCGCGTCGATCCATGTGATGGCGAAGGGGGGAGCAGCAGGCTGCTGGATTGGGAAATGTATGACGCCGGTTACTCTGCTAGGCCCGGCGGTTTGCGAAAGTGGCCCTCTCGGAGCTCCCCTCGAAGGAGCCTGATAACGCGCCGCGTCTTGACGAGAGCTCACGAGGTTGCGTTTAGCGTGCTACATGCATCTTGGACTTGGAAGTAGGAGAGGACCGACACGCTGGAGACGAAGGAAGACGCGGCTCTCGTGGCATCAAGACTGGCTGCAGTCTGACCTCATCTCGGACGGCTTCAACGCGGACTGGGGATGGACAACTCCTACGGCAAGCCGACGGTTTGCTGCTTAACACCGGTACCTTGTCAATGTGGCGCGGTTCGCGAGAGGTGACTCGTTGGGCCGTTCAGAGCCCGTATCCGCCCTGGTGGTATCTGTCTGTACTGTTGGTATCAGTGCCTCAGCAGGCGGACGCTGTCTCCTTGGTCAGGGCGACCGGAGCTTCAAGACGGGAACCTGCTTCTGTGCGCCTGCAAGAGGCCAGAGCTGAGGGCAACAATATGTTCTGATCCAACAAGAGGATACGGATACGGGTCAAGACTTGCGGATTCCAACACCAACACCAACACCATGGACATACATGAGCAATCTGAGCAAGCAAGCAGATCCAGCAGAACAAGGGTCTTGGGTGTGAGGATATGGAGGAATCGAGGGCCGAGACAAACGCCTCTTGCTCGCCAAGAGGATCCCAAGCAAACGATGCCACAGACGAGCCGGCCGCACGGGCCGATATGATTGGCCCCGTACTCGCAAGTCAGCCAAAGGGAAAGCCTCTAGCCGGTCAGGCGTCACAAGACGAGGAGCCGAGGGGAAGCTGGACAAGGGTGATGCATCAGTATGATGCAATGCGGGCCCGGATTTATGGAGCAGGCTGATCTATTGTCAGCGGAAGCACGACCGAGACTCAGTTGCTCTCAAAAACGGAGAGAGTGAAGGAGGAGAGGAGGAGGAGGGCGACAGCAGCCAAACAGGAGAGAGGAGATTATGTCCGACCGGTTCAGCGAACCAGGATACCGGCGAGGGGAAATGCAGCCACCTGATGGTGATGTTCCCTTTGAGATAAAGCCGAGGCGGACAAAAACTGGGGGGACCGGCGCCGGCAAAGTTTCACGTGCGGGCCGGCCGAGAAAGCAACCTCATAAGTTACGACGTTGGCCAGCACGCAAGCGAGAGATCTACGTTGACGGTTAAGGCAGGTACTCGAGGCATCGCGTTGGGCCGAGTCTACAGAGATGAGTTGGGGACTGGATTGAGTGGACAGCAAAAGAGGAAGCGAACTATGGTCACAGATGAGGCCAATAAGCTTGCATGAGGTGAGATCCAGGCGACGACGATTAAAAACGGCGACAGGAGGCCGAGCGAGATCGAAACGGTCCCAAGAGCTGGGTCCATGGTTGGTGGGATGGGTGGATGGTGGCGGACCAGACAGTTCTGGGTGAAGGTGAGGGGGAGGGAGGGTGGCCTCCATGGATGGCTGACCTACCGTACAGTGCTGCGAAAGCCGCGGCGGGCTAAGCTAGTGGGCGCACGCAAAGAACGGCGCGGAGTGCATCGGTGATGATCGATAGCCCCCGCCCTGAAGGGGAATGGGGACTGTGGCTTGTTGGTTCGTGGGCGTGGATGGGCGTGTCGAAGCGTCGAGGAGCGCCTGTGAGTCGCTGGATTCGATCCAGGAGTGGATGAGCTGAGCGTCACGAGGAGGCGCTGCGCGGGGCAGAAATGTCTCTGGCAGAAGGGAGAGACGGACCATCCATGGTTTCTCGCGTATCTCGCCTGCTAGTCACCTCGCGGCGGAGTCTGTGAGCCTGGCTGGGGGTGAAGATTCGGGATCATGGTGCATGGCATGTGGCATGGGGATCCTGGATCTAGGGCATCTTTGGGGACACTCGCATGGCACGCAAGGCAAGGCAAGGCATGGCATGGCATGGCATGGCATGGCATGCAGAGTTGCAGCCTCTTGCTGCCGCACACTTCTCCAGGATTTGCAGACAGCCGAAGAGCGGGAACTGTGCGTGAGCGGGGACCGACGGCGGTCGAGGGATCGTTGAGCTCGTGGTTATGGGTGGTGGGTGGTGGGAAGAACAGAGTTGGTGTGGTCTGGGGTCTTGGGGGCGATCGCTCCCGCACCTCCCCTCCCACAGTCTTCGTGCGCCCCTCGCTGGGGAGAGAGATTGGCATTCGCTCTGGGGGTTGATCTCTGTCTGAACTCTGCTAACTGCTGTGCAGGCTGTCAAGGTTGCGCCGTCGACAAGTGGAAGCAGGTTGCATCACAAGAGCTTGCTTGGTTGACAGGGACAAGGGGGTTGGTGGGCAACGGTGGAGCGGATCATGAGCCCTGTGCTTCAAGCGATGCCTCTGGGGTTTTTGATAACCAACTTGGCTGGTCTTTGGGAGGACCGGAGCTGCCCTCCAAGCGCCGCGTGGTGGCCGGAGTTTTTGGAGACGCGCATGGCTGTGGTTGGCAGTTGTTGACAAGTGTGTGAATAAATGGCTAACCACGAACTAATAAGTTAGCGCCAGTTGCAGGCATCGCGCCGCCCTGGCGCGGATCCCAACGTCTACCGGTCTTTTCCCAAGTTTCGCGGTTCAGTTTAACTTGTCGTTGGACGTCCATATCTCTTAGCGTATGGACGCCAACATGGTCACGCTAGGTTCCTGCAACAAGGAGACGAAGAGAGCTTGTTGAGGAGTTGGAGATTCTGTCCGTGGGGTCCAGTGGGCGTGTCTGTTATCTCCGGCGGAGACTCTCACAACATGTTATGACAGACAGGTCGGTTCCTGTCAAGCCTCATCAGCCCACCAGGACCTGTAACGGCTGAGCAACCACAGTCCGATAACGGTTCGCCCGAATGCCTTTTTTTCATTGCAAATGCGGGCTGGGAGAGACAACAGAAACACAGCCAGGCAAGCTCACAACCAAGCGTCCAAAGTCGTTCCTTTAGACGCCGAAGTGAAACTACGGTTGGTATGCGCTCCGTGGATATGTGTCAGACAACAGCCTGACAAAGGCACTCCAAAACATGAGACACGACATCACGGGAGAAGCTGAGACATGAGACAGTTCAATACGAGCAGCATCCGAAGGATGATGCCACTAACCCGAAGCGGAAGAGAAATCGGTGAATAATGGGATGCTGTCGCGTCGCCTTGGGTCCTTGACCGAGCGAGGCCTCGGCGAGGGAGGCATGTAAGTGACAAATGCGCTTCGCGGACCGGACGTGGGGAGCGCATGAAGGCATGGAGCGAGATTCTGACACAGGACAAAGGCCTCGCATAGAATAGGCCAACGGCACAGCATAACAGACCGTCCAACGACAGACGGCAACAGCGCATGAAGACGGTGATTCAGTCGTTTCATGTCGTTGAAGAACAGCTAGCCATGTAATGGAGACTGTATGCAGTTAGCATGGTAGCGCACAGGGCAGGACCATGTACGCTGGAACTGGAACAGTAACTAATTATTACTGTACAGTACGGATAGCTAACTGCCTCCAGGTGCTTCCTTGCTTGCTGCTTGCAGATAGCGGAGGCACACGCACACGCACACCCCCCGTCACAAGGAACTGAGCACGGTGCGACAGTCAGACCCGGCAACGCGGATCGGGGGCGACAAGGCTCTGTCTGCCTCTGGAGTTGACGTTGACAGGCCGTTGACCAGAGTGCGTTCTTTTTTGCTTTCCTTGCCCGTTTTCCCACGGGAGGACGAATGCCATTAGAGCCGGTCTGCTTGATGGCTTGGGTCTAGGCCAGCCTATTCCTGGAACCCAGGTCTTTTCATGTGGATATAGATTGGTGCGCAGTATTATTCACGATCCATGGGAGATTACATCAACCAGCCTGGGATGAGCGAGTCTGTAAAAGACGCAGTTGGTAATGTCGCTTGCTGGTCGTCTGGAAGTCTGGAAGTCTGCTGATGGTTCAGAGCAGATACAACACCAAGGAAACGGTCCCCTCAGACACTGATGCGCTTTACGAGATGCTGACAATTGATGACATCCATTGACTTTAGCCTACCCAGGCCGGAGGAGGCTTCAGCCGTTAGTTATCCCATTCCCTGGTTTGGGTTTGGGTTTCTGCTTTCTTTTTTGGCGCATGCTTTCAATAAATGAACCTACGGATACAGTAGGTACATAGCTTGCACGGTGACATCCATTTGACTGGGCTTGCGAGCGAGTTCTGCTCTCCCTACCTATTGGAGGATCATGATTGATGCGGGTGCTGATGCTGATGCTGCTGATGCTGCTGATGCAGCTTTCTTGCTCTTCTTTTTTGGGCAACTACCTATACAGATACTTTCCTTCTTTCTTCCCCTCTTCAACATCCGTCTCACCATCTTGAAAGGCATCCTCCTTCCTTTCCCGCCCGAGCCGCCCACACTCTTGCTACTCCTCATCCATCTAAACAACATCATTGCCATCATCACCACCGTCGGATATCCACCTCGCCTCGGCCGGCCTTTTCCTCTCTGACTGTCTGTCTGTCTGTCTCACCCCGGATACACACACGCCTCTCCTTGCCCAGAGACCAACCAGGGTTCTCGCTCCCCTGCTCAATCAATCAACTCACCCTTGCTCCTGTCTTTGCCTTGGCTTCCATCTCCACCACGTCCCCCCTCCTCCCCCGGCTTGCGCCATCTCAACCAACCATCCTTCGTCATCCGTCTCCCTCCATCCGCGCCGCCTTTCAAACGGTAAACCCTTCCCCCCTCCACTCCATCCTCTTCTGCTATCCCAGCAGCCTCCTCGTCCCACTCCTCCCTCCTCCATCTACCGAGGACGGATATCATCCAGAGAAGCATCTATCAAGGAGTCAACCGACACCAAGGGGAGCATCACCATCACCATCATCATCAACAATAACAACGGCATTACCCATCACGACCAACAGCTTCTATCCTCTCTATCCCAGCCCATATTCCATTGCACAGCACCACCACCGTCAGCAACAGTAACCCCATCATCGGCAGCGCATCATCCCTCTCTGGCTGTCATTGTCTCTCGGCCTCGAGGGACACACAGCCCGCGCACGCAACACGCGGAAACTCGTGCAGCATCGGGGAAGCGTACCAAATCTCGGGTTCTTTTCTTTCATGAGACCTATTCCATTCCATCAAAGGTCGTTTCTGTTGCGCTCAGCCCCGCGCGACTCCCATCTCACCTGTCGTCTATCTCCTTCACGTACTGATTGCGACTTACGCACATCACATCCATCAACCTTGAACCAGAGGTCCCAGCTGCTGCGCTACTGTTGATACAGAGGCACTAGCAAGCTCCGCTTCAAAAAAGCTCGTTTCTCTTCTCCACATTCACGCGCGCCTCCTCGGTCGCATTATCTCATACGACGCTATCACTCGCGCGCACTCGCGTCGGGACCCTCAATCAGAGTCACTCACCTGCGCCGCCGCCGCCGCCGCCGCCGCCTCCACCTC
>JABFEX010001809.1:0-12640 GCA_013623515.1 Fusarium illudens
TTTCCCGCAGCAAAAGGTCCCCTCCCCCCAACGAAAGTCCAAAGGCCTCCCCGAATTGCCTGCTCTTCCCGCCGCCACCACCTCCGACGACGTCCCCAAAAGCGACCCGATCACCCCAACTGCAACTACACAGCGTGCGCAGCAAAGCCGATCTCGCCTCGCCTCGCCTCCCGTGCTTGCGCCGCCCGCCAAGGCCCAGACCAGACCCTGCTTCCTCCAAGTCCCGATTCAACTTCACAAGCGCCCCAGCCTTGTTTGCTGACTTTTTGAGTCGGGCCTGCTTCTGCCTCGCATCATCGCCGTCAACGTCGTCACAGCATTCTTTACATCCATACCCATCACACTCGAGGACAGTGCCCCTGCGACATACTGCCACGGCGTTCCGACTCCACTCGTGCTCCATTCCTTACAACTCGAGACTCAGCATGGGACTTTGCTACCGCTCACGATAATTCAACGTCGTCCACCACATCCATCCCCTCACGATGGGCAACGGCCAGGGAAAGCCCGTCGACCTCAACGGCGAAGGTACGTGAACTGCCCACCGCTGCCCTCAATCTCTTGGTCCTCGTCTTCTCCATCGTCTCGTCCTCCTGCCTCTGGTCGTTCGTCGTCTTCAGCCGCAAGTCCCTTGGCACCGTCCGATTTCCCACGTGTGCCGTGCATGGCGCGAACCTCTTCTGTCCTCGTTGGACCCCGTATTTGCAACAAGACGACTTGACCAGATAACCGTGCAACAAATAAATGCTTTGTGGATCACGCTGACAGTATTACTCACAGTGAACCTGAATCACTTCCGCCTGTTGCGAGTCGTCGGCCGAGGCGCCTTTGGAAAGGTTCGAATCGTCGAACGCAAGGACACCAATTTGTCCTTTGCCCTCAAATACATCCGCAAAGATGAAGGTAGGTTTCCGTGCTCCTGCTTCTTGCGTCCTACAACTAGCCTCGAACAACGTCCCTGAGCCGTACTACTCCCACCTGTACCGGCAATCGTCTGCCTGGCCTTTCTGGTGGTGCAATATCCATTGTCCTAGAGCTGAGCTAATCGTGATGCTATTCCCGCAGTCGTACGATCCGAGAGCGTCCGTAACATCATCCGTGAACGCCGAATGCTCGAATACGTCAACCACCCCTTCATCTGTAACTTGAGATACAGTTTCCAGGACATTGAATACATGTACGCCCTTGTCCGGCCTCTTTTCGCCTTGCGACGCAGTAGTGGCTCACACGCAGTAATAGGTATCTTGTAGTCGATCTGATGACGGGTGGTGATTTGCGATTCCACATCTCGAGAAAGACATTCACCGAAGAGGCGGTGAGGTTTTGGATTGCCGAACTTGGATGCGCTCTGCGATATGTGCACTGTCAGAACATCATCCACCGAGACATCAAGCCCGACAACGTTCTCCTGGATGCCGATGGACACGTCCATTTGACCGATTTTGTATGTTTCCATGGTGCTCAGCGACAAGGGAGAGGCTAACTGGTGGCAGAACGTTGCTTCCGACGTGGTCAAGGGCCGCACTCTCACGAGCAAATCCGGCACTCTGGCGTACCTCGCCCCCGAGGTGTACGCCGGCAAGGGATACGACGTGCGGGCAGATTGGTGGTCCCTGGGAGTCTTGTTCTACGAGTGCATCTACAACAAGGTACGTTCCCCGGTGTCTGTGGAATCACTGCCAAACCCGGCAAGGGCTACTTTTGGGCCAAGAGACACTGACTGACCTGGCGCAGCGACCTTTCGAGGGGGGTTCTGAAGGATCCCTCAGCACGCAAATCCAGGCAGCAAACCCTAAATACCCGGTAACACAGCCTCCCGTGTCCCTCGCCTGCCTCTACGCGATCGGCTCCGCCCTTGACCCGAACCGAGATTCTCGAATGGGATCGACGTGGGACAGCTTCATTAATAACGAATTCTTCAAATGCTTCGATTTCGAGCTTCTGGAGCAAAAGCGGATCGAGCCCATCTTTGTGCCTTCTTCCGACAAGACCAATTTTGACGCCACGTACGACCTTGAGGAACTGCTTTTGGAAGAGGCGCCTCTCGAGGCCCGTGCAAGGCGCCAGAAGCCCCGTGAGCGTCTAAAGGACGATGCGACTGACAAGGAGATTCGGGAAGACGAGCTGTACCGCATGATCGAGACCGACTTTAGGCCTTTTGATTACACCGTGGCTGCATACATGAGGTGAGTCACGGCCTGTCAAGTTCCCCCTTTTGCTCCGATGCTGACTAGCCACGTAAGAATTACCGAAGGCACCACTGAGGAAGGCCACAACGAGTCGGATCACGGTCCCCAGGCTCTCACGACGGATGAGGCCACGCCAATGCCAGCATCCAATGGAGGTTATCAGCAATCGCCGCTCAATCCGAGTCTCAGCAATGAAAGCCGACAAGGCCGTCCCGTCCGGCCTGCGCCGCCACCTCCATACCAAAACGACTTCCGGGCCCGTCACGTCCCCATCATTGCCGGTCAGCGCGTCACAAGTCCCACTGGAGGTGTTCAGGTGACACTTGATGGGGGCGGTAGCTGGTCTGAGCTGGCTCGGCAGGACGCGACACTGCCTACTGATGCCAACAACGTGGCAGATGGCAAGGCTGAAGGCTCTGGCGGCATGTTTGGATTCCTCAAGGGCAAGAAGGGTCGTACAAACAGCCCGAAGCCAAAGGAGAGGGGTGTCCTGGGAAAGGAAGGCGCAAGAGTTGTCATCGGCTAGAGGATGATGGAGGCTCGCAATGGGCCATTCGCGTACCAGCGACGAAGGATTAATGGCCAGTCGGCGGACTGCACCCCCGCGCTACGGAGTAGGAGACTCAATTATACGACGAGTCTGCACCCGGCTAGCAGATCCCGAACGGCTTCTGCGGTATCTCCATGACGGATTCGACACGCATGGATCGGCATCATGGAGCTCGGTAGCCGGTTAATATTACGCTCGGAACAGACGGGCTCGGAACAGACGGGGCGCGGCGACGGCCGACAAGGACGATGAGAAACGGCCTCTCTACTTCATTCATTACGGCGTTCGGTCATGGTTTACGGCTAGACGCCCTTGCCGCCCCAGGATATAGAGGGGCATTATCCCAAGGAACGAATGTTGATTTGAAACAGACTATTTGGCACAAGACCGAGGACATATCGCATGTGGAGCTATCCATCTTTTGGCGGCATCTCATTCACTTTGGCCTGCGGCACCGGCTACCTGACCTAGCTAGCTGGGTAGGCTGCGTGCTGCGACCGCAAAGGCGTTCCTCTCTGTCGGGGGTTGTTTTTCTCGGGATATACTCATATTTTACACATGCTGATCTCGATCGACACGTCTGCAAACGTCTATGGAGGTGGATCAGATTATATACAGCCGGTTAGGTTTCGGGGTGCGTTGGAAGAGTCAAACGAGGAGAGGCATTGGGGGGAGACGTCGAGTATTGATGGTTTAACTTGTTCGTTATTGTGAGCATATTTGGAATAATACCCCATTTAAACTTTGATGTGCCGTTTTCATCTGTTGCGTGAACCGGACCATCCACTCCGAGGGTGAGTTTTCGTGACAAGGCATCTCTTCCAGGCGTAGGTAATTATGATCATGACGATTAGGAAAGACTTGAGTCAATTAATCATGCCTTTAAGAGGTCTTGTTTTCCACAGAATTTATCATGACTGAGGTACTAAAGTGAAGATGTACTAATGAGGATTTATTAATGGCCCCTTTAACGGCCACGCTAATGTGTTGAACATCCACTCCATTCACGCAGGTAGTGCGTAAATATCTTCTCCAAGCTTTCCAGCGACAAGGAACTAGACTTGACCATGGTGAATGGCATCATGTATGGTTGGAACAGCTCCAAGGGATGGTATGCCGCACCCATTCAGCCTGTCGTCGAGGGCCTCTACCTAGAGAGGAGAGCCGGAGTTTAGGGGTTCGCCGTCGAACCGTTCACGACTCAGACGCAATGAATTCCCTAGAGTGCGCTACCCTCTTTCATAGTTAGACACCATTAATTTTCTAGTGTACCTTGTCCTCTTTGTTAATGAAACATCTTTTGTTTTTCTCCTTTTTGTCCATCACTCCTTCAGGTACTAAGGTGGTTTATTCATATCATTACAGTGCTTGTCTACCCTGATCTCACAGTCAGGTATATCTTGATTCATTAGCCACTACCCATGGGAAGTATAACTAGGTCACTCCCGGCTTTGTTCGTGATAGAAATCGTCAATCCCAAATCACCATAGTCCCATGACTGGTCTCTCGAGTGGCATCCAGGCAGCCATCGCCCGTAGGACCCCAAAGTCGGGCTTCCACGGTCTCGAATCCCATGTAAACCCCGGCCCCTGGAACTAGACCAAACCGTGTCTAGGTATCCGTATAGAAAGAATCCGATAATTCGGCGGAGTGTCTGCTGCATGGCGATGCAATACAAGCGTTTCAATGTTGTAATGTGTAGTGTCGCCATTGACTCGAGGAGATGAGGACCAAGATTCAGTGTCCGAAGCCCCTTCCAGGGCTTCAAAGCGGTCCCTGGCTCCCCCGTATATGACTCCCGGGTCACGTTTTCTACACTTTTCAAGTACCTATTCTTTGTTGTAGCGGCACGAGTTGAAGCCCTCGAATGGGAGTATACCAACCCCCATGAGGGTGATCCGAATTTAAGAATCCAGGGACCCGGTGTATCCTTTGCCAGCCAATGGGGTCTGGGCGCTATCTGAAGGTGAGAAGACTTCTTCTGTCAGGGCGTTGATATGCTCTCGAGCTACCTGCTACCTGGGGCTTGGTTCGGACATGAGATAGTCTTCAAGGCCGCCCCATGCGTCAGTTCGGTTCTTCAGTTCTCGGGTTTTCTCCAGGACCTTGTCTGCCATGTTTTTGTCGAGATACCAGTTTTCCTAGGCGTTGGTATCAGTGTCAGTCTCACTCTCAGTGTCGATCTGGGCATCCTCTTCCTTCTTGAAATCCTTAAGAGGGGATGCGGAGACCAGCTCTTCGGTGACATCCAAGTTCTTTTCGTCGACGATGTGCTGAGGTCCAGCCTCCTCATCACCGAGTGCTCTCTTTTCAACCATTTGGGGCAAGGGTACAGACAGAGAGGTCGGGCAAATCTCTCAGTGCATATCGCCGATGTGCTATGGTCCATTGAGCAGAGTGTTGGCAGTTGGCCGCAAGTGTGGCTCACATGGCGACCTAGCAGACCTGTCGTTTAGTTATCAAACTAGGGAAGTAACAGACGTATTCACTGTTCTATTTCGCTGCGCCGTGTCTGTTATCTGGGTCATTCCACTCAAATGCCCCTTTTCGGCGGACGGAATCGCCTCTAGGGCGCTGTGCAAAAGGATAAACCCGCACAGCTAAACAATAGAAATCAAGACATTTGGCTGCCAATGGGTGAGCCTCTTGGAAATAGTGTGAGATCAATGGCGGTGGTTCTTAGATCCTGGAAGGAATAACATCGTGGTTTTGCTCAGCTGTCAAGACTGATGAGATACATATCAGGTTGCAAAGGCAGGAGACTTATGAACAAAAATTGGTCTGCCACTTCGACCGAGGAGAATTCCAGCCTTGACGAGGAAAAAAGAGGCTCTTCGTTCCATCAGTGAAAAAAGGCAAAAAAATACGCGCTGGACAAACACCTCGAATTGACCTCACAGTCGCAATCCCAACACTACACGCCAGCCCGTCGGCGGTTCCCATCCCCGTGTTGGCCCTCGGCAGGACGAAGACTTTAACCGTTCGACCACTCTCAGTGCCCGTCTTTACTTCGGGCTGTGTTATTCTGAATCATAAGGGTATGAGGCCTTACAGCTGTTTGCTGGTGGTTGACAGTGCTAGGGCTCGGTTGTGGTTGGATGAATTTCCTACGATGCTGTTCAGCCATTGGTGGGTCAGGACGGCTCTGACAATATTAGTAATTATAATACGATTTTAATTTACTCCTATATCTCCGCTCTCGTAAAGGAACAAGAGATCTAAGGGGGTATATTCACCACTTACACCAGGAGGTTGACATGGATCACAGACGACTTGCATAGATTGCACAAATCCAAGTTATGAAGCTAACAGAGTGGGGCTCCTCTTGTGAGCGGTACGTATCTAATCTGCTATCGCACCGGCACCGGTCGAACAAACATCCGCTCACGGACCAATCATGACGGACCGCGCCCGGAAATGTGGTCATGGGCTACGGGAAGGCGGGCAGCCTCGCTTCTCGCTCCAGCTTCTCCTCGTCGTCACAGCACGTTTCCAACAAAATTGCATTTGTCCAACTTTTCGACGCGAACACGACTTGTCTTTTGGTTTTGAAGATCCCCTCGGCCTTGGGAACCTTCAATATCGTCCTACGGCCTCCCACCTCTTCATAACCCGCCAAAACCCGCCTCGGGCCCTCCTCGTTCCCTCCGCCCACAACAAGTTTCCCCCTCGGTCCCGTCGTCAATCCTGCCTTCGCCCGCCATGGCGTCGCAGCAGGTCCTCTTCGCCGAGACCATAGCGGGCATGAAGAAGGCCTTTAAGCGAAAAGCATATGGTGCGCAAACTCCCGTGCGCCTGTCGCGTCTCCGAGTTTCGCAACTGACCACGCCCGCCTGACAGAGTCCGACTCCGATTCCGAGATTGAGAGCTACAGCAATCGCGGCCGTAAGCTTCAAAAGAGAGCGCGATTCGCCCATCAAGGGCAATTGGTCCCTACCAACGGCCCAAGCTCATATCGAGAGGTCCGTTGCCATCGCGAGATCCGTCCCCGACAAAGTCTGACTGACCCGGACAGTACGTCGAGTATGCTGGCGTTCGACGACCGGTCATTCATCGCAACCCGCCCTTGGCCGATGAGGAAGGATATGAAATAGAAAGCGACGAGGAGGATGAGGGCCGCATTCAACAAGCCGAGGCTGCAGCAGCAGAGACGAACCCCTATGCCAACATCCAAATAGAGAGTACGTCAGCAGCTGGCCCTTCCAACAGCAAAGCTAACAGGACCAGATATTCTCGCTCCTCTCACTGCATCGACCGATTTGCCGACACACCCGACCCTCTCGAAGCCCTTCACATCCAAAACCCTGACCAAGCTTGTCGAGCAAAGCTGCGACATCATGCGCAAGGAGAATCGCTCCCTGTGGCAGGTCAGACACCTCCTAACCGCGTTGTGCGGCGACTATACCTGGGTTCCGTGCGCCATGATGGTACGACCTTCGGATATCGAGCTCTACACAGACGACCACGTCGCGCGTCACCTATTAAGCCTCTCCAAGGCACAACCACGGCTTACCAACGGTGGCGCCCGACAAGAAAATGGCATCCCGCCCGTAGATCCTGTACCAGACATGACCGGTGACGGACAGGTATCCGACAAGGACGCGGCAGAAGATGCAGACGTTACCATGACAGACGCTGAAACGGTGGGTCCCGATGGCTCCCACCTAGACGATACCAAGGACGACAAGGACGAGACAACAGATACTACCGAAAAAGATGGGGCGATGCAAAGTCTTGGGGCGCAAAACGAGGGCCGGAAGCCAGTCGACAAGGCCAATGCATCGGGGCCGTCCAAGGGCGGACCAGAAAACGGCGCGGACCAGCATGGTAGCAAGAGCAAAAACGAAGTCAGTGCAGGTCCAGCTCAGGCTCCCGAGGCGGCTGCAGCGGACGACACTCGTCGCCGAAACGAGCTGGCTGAGGCTATCGCACAGGATGTCTCGATGGCTTCTGGAGGGCAGGGGCCAACGTTTGTGCATCCCATGTTCATCGCACCATCAGGGGCAAAACCAGATCGCGACGTGGGGTTGCCTGACCAAGAAGCCGAAGATATCCGAAGACTGCTTGCTCTATATGTGCAAAAGCAGGAGGAGGTTTGTCGGGGGGCGAGAAGACTGTTTTTGGGTCTTCTCAAGGCCGACCAGCTGCGCAAGAGCGTGCTTCACTGGTCCAAGGCGGAGGCTCATTCAGGAGCCAACCGGGACATGTCGGACGGTGAGGACTGGTATGACAAGGAGGAATGGGGCCTGACAGAAGATCTCAAGAAGGGCCAGGATGAAGAGGAAGAAGATACCCAGACAACGGGCAAGAAGACGAGGAACAGGAAGTAAAAGCTTCTGCTCTCGCTCGTCGGTGATGCTCGCGGTACATATGATGGAGTACAGATGGCGGTAAGACGGGATGGATGATAATGACGGGTTTGTTTGTTGAGACTTTTTATTTAGGCGTTTCGAGAGCGGCGTTTGGAATACACCGCACGGCAGGGCTTGAAGCCGCCAAATAGCGTATGGTCATGGCTCGGCAGATGTCGATAGAGATGTACATGCATCGGTTATTTGTTGCGAAGAGGGAATAGAAGGGAGCTGAGATGCACGGATGCATTGCCCGTGTGAGTGTGAGTGTGAGTGCGAGTGAGCGTGAGAGGAGCAGGTAGGTGAAATCTGCGGGGGGATGTTTGGTGGAGCTCCAGTGGATCTCGAGCTCCGGGTGCCCCCATCAAGCCGACAAAAGCCCCCCATAAGGCGGGCCCATAACGGGCCCATAACGGCCCCGGCAGCCTGAGGGTCCAGGCCTCTTCCAGCGCCTGCCTGCCTTTTAATTATGACGCGGGTCGGTCCCTCTCCCGCTTTCTACTTTCTTCCATGTGACAGCGCAGCACCTTCCTCGTCCCAACTCAACTTCCATCTCTTCTTCCTCACCGTCCGTTCTGTAGGAACAACATCATCACCTACTCTCATTGCCAAAGACCGATTGAAGAGCCCGTGACTCTCTGTGTGTGAATCTGTTCTCTCTCTCTCTCTCTCGCTCTCATCATGGCTTCCTTTGTGAACGAGCTCGTCGAATACGTCGACCTTAGCAAGCAGAGCTTGTTGGGTGAGTTTTGCCAGCTGGCCTTGAGAGACCCATTCATCATCTCTCTCTCCCTCAATTGCCAATTGGATCATATCTGACTCGGGTTTTTCGTTGCTGCTCTTCAGTGTCTGCGTCCTCCATTGCCTTCAATCCCCTCTTTTGGAAGTGAGTTCTCGTCGTCTCTACGTGATCTTATGAATGCTAACCATCGTGTCCCAAAGCATCGTCGCCCGCCAAGGTAAGACAAGACAGAATGAAGCTCGCAGCTAGCCCGTCAAGCAAAAAGGTGTTTGCCCACTAACCCTTGTACCGTACCTTGAAGAATACCACAACAAGCTCCTGACGAAGCTCTTTGGCGGCAACTCCAAGGTCGGCTGCTATGCCCTCGCCGCCACCATCTTCTCCCTCGGCATGGTCCGCGACTTCATCTACAAGAGCGCCATCGCCGAGCAGCCATCGCACCCTCTCCTGCAGGGCCTCTACGTCCAGGCCGCCGCCCTCACCCTCTTTGTCGCCGGCAATGTCCTCGTCGTCACGTCCACCTGGCGCCTCGGCATCACCGGCACCTTCCTGGGTGACTACTTTGGCATCCTCATGGACGAGATGGTGACGGGCTTCCCCTTCAACGTGACCGGCTCCCCCATGTACACGGGCTCCACCATGAGCTTCCTCGCCACCGCCCTGTACTTTGGCAAGCCTGCTGGTCTCCTGCTCACCGTCTGGGTGTACATTGTCTACAAGATCGCCCTGCTGTACGAGGACCCCTTCACCTCCGGAATCTACGCCAAGCGTGAGCGCGAGCGTGCCGCCGGCAAGAAGCAGAACTAAACTGTTCGCCTCGAATCTATCCGTGCTTCTACACGGATGTATATATGGCGGAACTAGACTATAAACAGTTCCGCCGACGCACAAGACCTACATACAAGAGTCTAGATGCATCAGCCAGCGCATTCATTCGGCGACGGGTTTGAACATGAAAGCTACGCCTTTCAACAGGCCGGGCGCCTCTCAACAGGCGAAAGGGAGTTTTCGGGGATTTTGAACAATACAAAAAACAGGTTATCGACATCAACCAGTCGACGGGAAATTTTGAATTTATTTGACTTACATATACCAAGACCATCAACAAATAAACATTCACATACTATCAGGAACCCAATTCCTTCAAGACTCACTAGACCGAATCCATTTCACCAACAGCTCGTCGGAGGCCAAGTCCCAGCTTAGGGGATGTGCCATTATACAGCGAACTTTCAGAGACAAAGATGGAGGCCAGATCCAAACGTCTTGGCTTCGCATGAGGCGCAAAAGATAAAGATACCCGTTAACACATCATTGTACACAAATCTAGTAAGCTATCTAGCTCATCTAGTTGTTTCTCTTCAGTTGATTTGAGAATCTACTCTAGACTTCAGCAACTCCGATCGATATCTCAAAGAGTCATGCTGAATTCTATGCCATCATGCCTCTCTCTACACGCCACAACAACCTACGCCGACCAACTTTTCCATCTCAAAATTCGGTAAACCCAACGCCGTCTCAGACTCGTGGGGATGTCCTCTACTTCTCCGACGGCTTCTCGTCAGAGAGCAGGTCGACAGCGGAGGCCTCGACAGGCTTCTTCTCAGTCGAGCCCGAGCCCTCCTTCTCGGCGGGCTTCCCACCAGCAGCCTCAGCAGCTCGCAGAGCGAGCTTCTTCTGCCTCTTCTTCTCCTTGGCGGCCTTCTTAGCTGCGGCCTTTTCCGCCTCGAGGGCCTTCTGCTTTCGAATCTCCTCACCACCAAAAGCCTCGCGCCACTCGTCGAGTTTGGACGCGGGAATCTGGGTGAAGAGCAACTTGGGCTCGCCAATCTTCTGACCCGGCTTGATGAGCTCGCCCGTCCAGCTTTCGGGAATTGAAATGAGGCCTGGGCTACCGATCTGCTCAAGGATGGCCTCACCGGTAGAGGGCATGTAGGGGTGGACAATACTGGCGAGGAGTTGGAGGTGGTTGATTCCAAGACCGATAACTGCGGCACAGCGGTCGGGCTCCTCGGCCAGGAGCTGGTTGTTGAGCGTGCTGTCTTGCAGGAGCTTGTTTCCGAGAGCAGAGATGTGCATGACGGTAGCAAGGCCAGCACGGAGCTTGATAGCATCAAACTGGGTGATGTAGGTCTTCAGCGCCTCGTTAACCTCCTTCTTGTGCTCCTCCAGACGCTCATCCGTGTACTTGGTGTAATCCGGCACAACACCGCCCAGCTTGGCTTGACAGAACTTGAGGATTCGCTGGTTCAGGTTACCAAGGTTCTTGAGGAGATCGTTGTTGTTGGCGTCAATGAACTCTGGCCACTTGAACTCGGAATCGGCTGTCTCGGGTCGTCTCGACAGGAGGTAGTATCGCCAGACGTCAGGGTCAACGCCAGTCTCCTTGGCAGTGTTGCCAAACACACCAACACCACGGGACTTGCTGAACTTGCCACCCTCGTAGTTGAGGTACTCGGTCGTCGACATCTTGTGGACCTTGGTCCAGTTCTCTCCAGTTCCAAGCTGAGAGGCGGGGAAGATGATGGTGTGGAAGCTGGGAGTCATGTTAGTTGGTGTCTCCTCGTCTTAAAATCACTTCCTTGCGCAAATTCCCGCCTAGGTCTCGGTTTCGTCTCGAGTCAGAGAGAATAACTTACGGAACATTGTCCTTGCCCATGAACTGGTAGAGCTTGACATTCTCGGGGTTCTTCCACCACTTCTCCCAGTTGGTACCGTCCAGGTTGCCAGGATCTGTCAAGTTCTTGGTAATCGAAACGTAGCCAATGCAGGCATCGAACCAGACATAGAAGACCTTCTCAGCATACTCCTCGTCGCTGAGCCCCTCGAGGCCCTTGGGGATAGGAACACCCCACTTGAGATCTCGGGTGATGCCACGGGGGAGCAGACCCTTGTCGATCCATGCCTGGGTGATGGCGATGCAGTTTGCGCTCCAGTCACCCTCCTTGCTGCTCTTGTGGAACCATGGGACGAGCAGATCCTTAATCGCGTCCAGGCGCAGGTAGAGGTGCTTGGTTCTTCGCTTCTCGGGGGCGGTACCATCGACCTTGCATCGAGGGTTGATCAACCAGCCAGTCGCCTTGGCCTCGACGTGGTCGTCCTCCTCATTGCTTGGCTCACGCTCCGGCTCGAAAGGGTCCAAAAGTCCACCGCAGGCATCGCATTGGTCTCCGCGAGCACCAAGGTCGTGGCAGATGCTGCACTCTCCCTCGACGAAACGATCGGCAAGGAACTTGCAGTGGGCAGGGTCGGCACAGAATGGCTGTGTGGTCTCGCGCTCCTCGATGAGGCCGTTCTTCCAGAGATCATAAAAGATCTGCTGGACAATCTGAGTCTGTTGGTCGGTCGGTGTTCGGCCGAAGATGTCAAAGTCGATCCGGAACCAGTCGTAGACTCCCTTGTGGAGGGCGTGGTACTTGGCGCACAGGTCGGCGGGCGAGAGGCCCTCCTCCAGGGCCTTGGTCTCGGTAGCAGTACCGTACTCGTCGGAGCCGCAGATGAAGATGGTGTTGTGGTCGCGAGCTCTGCAGTAGCGAGCAAAAACGTCGGCCGAGAGAACACTGCCGATGATGTTGCCCAGGTGGGGGATGTTGTTAACGTAAGGCAGGGCGCTGGTGATGAGGATGTTGCGCCTGCCCTCTTCGGGGAGAATGGGGGCTTTGGAACCCATGGTAGAAGTCGCAGCTCAGTGATGCGCCGACTCGAATGGAGTAGAGAGAAATCCCAGGTCGATCGATGAATGGTATCAAGGTGTTGGTGAGTCACAAAGCTCGGTGCGATAACGCCTTCTGCTGTCAAAATTCGTAGG
>JABFEX010001810.1:0-24097 GCA_013623515.1 Fusarium illudens
GGATGATAGCGGGCTGGGGATGAGGGGGGTTAGACGCTTGCCGCTCAGGTTGCTGTTCCTCCTGGGGAGCTTCTTGAGGTTGCTGGGGCTGCTGGGCTTGTGCCTGTTGCTGCTGAAGCAGTAGCTGCTGCTGGGCTTGCTGGGTTCGTTTCGCTGCATCACCTCGAGTCTCTCGCTTAGTGTTCTCTCTCACTGGAGGCAGCACTGGAGTTGCCGACTTTCGCGCCTCGGGAATGGGGAAGGGGACTGGGGTCTCTGTCGGGTGGGCTCTGCCAGGGGTCGCTGCGGGTGCTGCAACTGAGTTAGACGGGCTGGGTGTTGGAGACTTGGCTCCGCTGGTGATCATGGACGTGCCTTGTGGTGGGATGGGGATGGGGACTGGGGTTTCGGCGTGCGTGACCACAGAGTGTTCACCAGGCGTCGTTAGGGGAGCTGGACCTGTACTCTCAGGGGTTGGTCCCTTGCTATGGCTCATGGAAGGGTGGTGGGGTGGTGGAACTGGAGTCTCAGTCTTGGTGCGCTTCACCTGTGGTCGTGAGGGCTGTGTTTCGTTGTTCTCATGGGGAGTGCTGGCCTCCTCTGGCTCTGGCTCTCTCTTTCGCTTCGTGGCCCTCGAAGTGGCTCTGGTTTTCACCGGTTTGGTGGGTGTCTCTTTGGGGGCGGCCTCGGATGCCGAGGCCTTTTGGTTTCCATTGTTTCCGTTGTTACCGTTTCCAAGGAAGAGCTTCGCCGCCTCTGCCATCTTCCTAGCCGATTCTTCCGCTTCCTCTGCGGCAAGCTTGGCCAGGGCTTCCCTCTTCAACTTCTTTGCCTCGTTAAGCTTCATGCCGCGATTGCTTGTGGGTACTTCTTCAGCAGCCAACGTGTCAGCACTGATGGCACCAGCAGGGAGCTGCTTCTCGCCCGACTCGTTATCAACAATGGGCTTGGGAACTGGAGGTTCAAAGGATTTCCCTTCTTCTTCGGCCTTTCGCTTGGCCTCGTGATATGCATCGGGACCACGACCTAGAGCCTTGAGCTCGCGAGCAATCATGGTCTCGCTCGGTGTCCACGTCGCATTCTTCTTCATCCGCTTCCGCAGCTTGGCCAACTCGTACTGAGTAAGCTGCAGCCATGGGGCATCAGGGGTGCCGACAACTGCATTCTCAGGCGGCGGGTGGAGCAACGCGGCGTTGTTGGCAGCCGCGGCCTGGCTCAGAGCTGCTGTAGGATAGCTAACTGGCCGTGCGAGGCGACTTGGTGTTTTTGGGTTCTTGCTGTTACTGTTGTTGGTATTGTTGCTGTTGTTGTTATTGTTGTTGGTATTGTTATTGTTGGTGACAAGCTTGATTCGTGGGGCGGGCGCTGGAGTTCTTCGGCTTGGTGCTGGAGTATCCGACTCCTCGTCAGAACTGACGTCGCTGTCGTCGGTAAAGGTATCGTAGTCAACATCGTATGGTGCCAATATCTCTCCCGGAACAATAATCCTCGGAATTTGGGGGCGTCGGGGCTTCTGACCACCTTCGCCCCCAGCCTTGGAGGTCAATTTGTTCCTTGCCAACTGTGGTGATTTCGACACAACGGGACTCTTGGCTTCCTCGGTGGGGTAGTTGTCCATCATCTTTTGCAGTTTGGAGAGCAAAACCTTTGCCTTTTTGTAGTGCCTGTGGACATTTTCCGACAATCTCACAGCCTCGGCATGGGCAAAGACCCTCGAGTCAACCGACTGAGCCAGTTGCTCAGAGATATCCGCCCGGAGCTGCGCGGGCAATCGGCGCTCCTCCGCCGGTAGACTCGGGAGCCGGCCCCATGTGCTGGTCAAGTCGTCGACCATGTGGGAGGCATTGGTGTAGCGCTCGTCGAGCTGTCCGATAAGCGTGAGGGACCGCACGACGTCGGAGGAGAGGTATTCAGTAAAGTCAAGGAAATCGGTGATGGTGGTCTGCGCGTCGGGATCAACGCGCGACTGCAGCGACACGAGCCCATTCCCAATCTGGCCGAGCGACTGGGCGATGGACTGCTCCATCGAGGTCTGGTCCTTGGGCGAAACATCCTCCATCTTGGTGTCGGCCTGGGGGTCTGCGGCGGCGGCGGCCATGGTGTTGCGCTGAGCCTCGGGGCTGCCTTGACGCGAAATCGAGATCAATCGTGTAATGAGCGGATGTCGGTGCCCTATGAGGAGGACGTTGGCGATGCCATCTGATGGCGTGGATGGTGGGCGCGTCGAGGAGTCAAGGGCGCGATGGCTGTCGATAGGTACGTCAACAACGTTGATTGCGCTAAGGTTGCGCAAGCTCACAAGCAGACAGAGCGCACAGGCTGAGCTGCCAGTGGTAAAGCGCACCAGGAACAGGAGCTGGTCCGTGCACGTGCGGGAGGCAAGCTTCAGGCACCCACTGTGAGATGCCTGAGTCATCAAGGCTCGCTTCCATGTTCTTGGCGATGAGCGCATCGTACTCTACATATTGGCCCCCAAATCCCAAATATGGGAATGGGCCCATGCTTGAAGGAGGCACGGAATCGATCTGACTGGTCGATATCTAATCGCACATGGTTGTCGACTCAGACGACAACTGAACTGCTCTTGACGTGTCTACTACGTAGTCCGCTTCTCAAACGTCTTG
Source organism: Fusarium illudens (assembly GCA_013623515.1). Lineage (NCBI taxonomy): Eukaryota > Fungi > Ascomycota > Sordariomycetes > Hypocreales > Nectriaceae > Fusarium > Fusarium illudens. The sequence goes on from JABFEX010001810.1 coordinate 2,604, forward strand.
CTCGACTGCCACAAACATGAGTGAGGCCTCTCAACATCAACTGCACATTGTGGCATTGCGCATTACTGGAAGTCATGATGGTTTCTAGGTGCTTAGAGCTGCACATATTACAACCAGCACTACAACAAGTTGAGTCAAGCTTGACACAGAACGGGCTTGGGGTTACAAGGATATTCTCGAGTTACTGTGTTTCCCACCTCATCATACCTATCTGGATCAGTAATGATCGTCATGTGTAGAGATTCTGGATATAACCTAAATCAAATAACCTAACTTCTAGACTCTAACCGCTAGCACCAGCTATGCATCCCTGATCTCGAACAATTCCATACTCTAACATCTGTGTGTCATTACCCCATCCAGTCATTGTAAGTCGTTATCGTGAGGGAAAATGAAGAAGAAAAAGAGGAAGAAGAAATCAACAACTCCCCGACAAACAAGATCACTCAATCATCATCCTACCAGTCCCAGTCCGGCTCCGTCTCCCTCATCATTGTCGCACCCGCGATCTGCTCAGACTCTTCAGCGTAGTAGCCTGACTCGGGTCCGATGAGGGTCAAGTTCCCGTAGACAACCAGACGACGACACTTGCTAAAGATTTTGTCAGTAAAACAACAACCATGGGCGTTTTGGCACTCACAGATATCCCGTGATGCTCACGTTTCCATAGATCTCTAATTCGGTTCCCTCGAGAGTTCCGACAACTTTGAGCTTTCCGTATCCTTTGATCTTGTCGTTGGCAATCAGGTATCCCGACACCACGATGTTTCCATACGCCTTGATTCTCCCGCTGTTTTTCAATGTAAGTATTTGAACTCACAATGGGTGATAGGAATGAACTTACTCGCAACTGATACTTCCGTTCATCCCAATGCCTCCATAGGCGTCCACCTTGTCTCTCACAATCACCTCTCCCTCCAAACTAATGCTACCTCCAGACTTGACCGAGCCCGCAACCTCAATTGGCCCCTGGATACTGACCTCGTTTTCGCTCTTGATGCTCCTCGACCTCCTAAAGGTCGGGGAACTGGTGTAGGATCCGGTACTGTCGTAGCTAGCCATGATGAGATTCATTGAAGTTATCCGCTCCTGGTGTAAACTGTGTAAAAGAGTGCTGGTATTGAAGGGAAGGTATGTGCCTGTGGTGGCGACTGTGTGATGATGCTGAAAGTATTTATATACATCAGAAAGAAACGGGATTCTCTTATACTTGAAGGATCATGAACCGCAGTTTCAAGGCTGAAGCTCAAGGGAATGTGCTATATTGGAGCCTTGCAACAAACCTACCTATCTATCCACGGAGTCACGCACCGCGAGCAAATAGCGAAAGAGCGACGGAGATACAGCCAATACCGAACCTTGCAGGGGAAAAAAAGACCAGCCGCAGCCCATTTCTTCTCATGACGAACAGCATTTCGCGTTCGCAGCGCAGCTCGAGCCAAGGCACGAGACACTCGCGTGTTTGTTGCGGACAAAGTGACATTCATCTTGGACCATCTCGTCCTGCTTGCCGCATTTGTATCGCGGTAGGTCCCAGGGGTGGCTCGTAATAGCACACACAACACCACATGCCGAACTACTTCGGTGTGGCGCTGCCCCGGCACTCCGGGGGGGGACGTTGTCCCTGCAGCATCTCTGCAACGGTCTTTCATCATTATGTGGAGCATCTCTTGTCTGTTTTGGCCTGTCGTGGTCGACTCGCTCTCAGCTCGCTGTTGGTCCTGCGGTATGTTGGTTGCAACAGCGAGGAGTCAGCAAGGGGCGAGTACTAAAGGATAGAGGATAGGAAACCCCCAAGCTCCTGGCATGGGCTCGGCGAGGCGCATTTCAGTGGAGAAACGGGCTTGGGGACGATGTACGGAGTACGTGGAGGGGCTGCAAGCAGGGGCTGTCCTTGACTTGCAACTCATCATACCACCAACCGCTTGACCTTGGGGGACTCGATTAGTGCCTTCTCACAATGGAAACTCTGAATCGTCAAACCACCCTTGCCAGCTGAGCTGCAGTCCTGTTTCATCCAGTAGCCCTACAAGCCTCTCTGAGCTGCCGAAGCCACAGACACGGGGGGATTCATACCGGGTTGTTGGGATCACTCTGGGGGCGCAGCCTTGCAGTATATCTGTCTAGGGCAATCAGAGCGACGGTTCCCCATCTCAGCTGCCAGGCTTCGCTTATCCTTCATGTCGAGGTGCGGAAGTACGGAATTATGACCGTTGACACGGAGTCCGTCCTCGACTCTGCTCCATGTCTACCTACCGGTATTGCAGGCCTTGTTAGTGCCTTGCCTCGTTAGCGCCCGTTGAAGATCTACAACACCCGGTCTTGGCATCGATGAGATGGATGAAGGAAACCTTTTAACCCAAGGTAACGAAGATAGGGCTGCATCTATAGCCAGCTTCCTGCTGCAATAAACTCCAAAAGAAGTGTATCAATCTTCTCAATGTAGCAATCACCTCTCCCAAAACAACTTACCCCTTTGCAACCCTCCTGCATTAGCCCTACCGATTGACATCCGCCGCTTAGGTTGCCCGTGGATTCGGCCTCGCTTCCCACGGGCTCCATCAGACTAACAGCTAACGGGCCCGCGGACCCCAGATTTTCTGGAAGTCATAGCCTCCAATGGATCTATCTTCCGCTCTGGTTGCCCGACTTGGTAATCAATCGCCACCTCGGTGTCATGCACAGTGTAGCTTGAACCAAGTTCGTATCGCCATATCGACAGTCAGTACCGTCCCACAAAGGATCGAGGACCAATGCATTCTTGATCACAGGTATCAAACCCTTGAGAGCTGAACTCGCTTGCCTAGCCTCGTGATCTATTAACCTTGGTCGGCCTCGTTATCTCGGCGGCCTCATCCCGCCAACATCTTTCACGCACAAACGGTGCCAAGAGAAATTCGTCGTGGTGGTATTCATACAAAGACATAGAAAAAAAAGAGGTTGCCAAACATAAGACGCCTCGGCTCTCAGACAAGGCCAAAACACTGTCTCAGAGCGATCCTGACATCAACACACAGCCAACCAAACACAAGAGATATCGGTCGAGTAAGCCCCAATTCCACTCCTCAACCCCAATTGAACAAGGTATACCAGGAAACCAGAGCATTCCAACTCTATCCATCCATATAGTCTTCCCCGCGGACACGCCCATCCCTGGCCAGCTCAGATGTAGCACCAGGCCAGGACATCCTCAGTTGTCCTCGCAAAGCTCATCTCTGCTCATCAGTCTCCACCCACAAAGCCGAGACCGATGCCTGTGCATAGGGCTGCAAACGCCCAGACGCTCGCATACACGGCAGCGCCTGCGGACTCGACACCGTAGAGGGTCCTGGACGATGCAAGGAACGTGTTGGTCGCAGCGACAAGGGCAGCGATTGCCGTCCGCCGGACTACCACCTTGGTCTTTGCAGTGTACCCCCAGACGTTCCACCAGACAGTCTCCCCAAGGGACGCAGCAACCGGATCAAACTCGTCGATCTTGTCGTCCTCCTTTGCCCGGGCTGTCGTCGCGAACGGCGCAAATATGAAGGTGCTCGCCGCGATGCCAAACAGCAGTGTCACGGGCAGTACGGATGCGTACGAAGCCGTGTATGCGGGCTCGAGTGTCGGCACACCAGAGTAGTAGACGACGAGGATCCGCGGCAGGACGAACCGCAGCGAGAGAACCAACACAACGGTGTAGATACCAGTCGACAAGGCAGTCGTATACAGCTGCAGAGGCAAGTCGATGAGCTCGCGATTGGGTAATCCTGCAGCGGCGGCCGCCGAAGGCGTATGGACTGTAGAGAGCGGCCGGAGCAGGTAAAAGGGAACAGACACGGAGGCGATATCAATGGCCAAGGCCCAGAGAGCCGTCGTAGAGCTGAGGCTATAGAACGTCGACAGGAGGAAGTACTATCAAGGGTCAGCATACATCCTGAACATCCGGGATCCGTGAGGTGGGGTAGACTGACGTGAGGACCATGCGACAGCAGATCCAACATGGCAACATCCAGGCCATCCAGCTTGCCGTACCATCCCAGCGACAGCTCGATCCTGGGAAACAAGGCGTTAGTTTCAACACTCCCCCATGTCAGTTGCAGCAGCATGTTTACTCACACTCTCCAGCCCGCGAGGAGGGCGACCTCGCCCCAGGTGTCTTGGCTGCGGCTGATAGCTGCGAGCTGGCCGCCCGTGAGCTCACCCAACAGGCTGTACCCGAGACTCGCCATCGCGAAGCTCGTCGCCACCGCGAGCGGGAACTGCGCCTGATCAGGGATAACCTCTCGCAGGTTTCGCGGCGCGACCTGCCTCTGCGATGAGGAGGAAGACGATGCGGTTGTCAGTGCCGCCACATCGCCTGTGTCGTCAGCCTTTGCGGCAGCTCTTCGCAAAGTCGGCATCTCGGGGCTTTTGTCTGTTTATTCGCAAGAACGAGGCTGATACGTCGCCAGAGTAGACTAAGTCAGTTGGTAGATACCGAGAATGCCACAGACAGCGTTGGGACAAAAGAGACAGATGGCGCTGGACGATACGTAGTTTGTGTTTGCGCCGAGGGCGGGCAGGGCGCTTCTAGCTTCTGGTGGGGAAGATCAGTGACGTCGAGGAGGTCGCTGGGGAAACACTCTTTCAGCGGCTTGGTAGAGACTAGAGAGTGGTGGCCCCCACTGTATCACTTTGCTGCTTTACTCGAGTAGGCTAGCTGCCTTTTCACAACCGACTAGACCGATTTTCCGAAATTCCTAACAATTTTTTCTTCCTCTTTTTCCCCCCATCTACTTATCCTCTTCTTTTCTAGAACCAGCTGCTAGACTCTATATCAACTATGATAAAGAAAAGAGATTGACTCTTGTTCACCTCCTCTCACTTTGTCATTCTTGCTCCTCTCGTCTCTCGTGGATCGAGTCCGGCTTGGCTGCTGCTTGTTCTTCTGCCTATTGTGTGACCTCGTTGTTCATATCTAACGGTGCCCTTATCACCACCATCATTTTTCGTCATGACCTCACCTGATATTCAATTATTCTCCCAGGCCAAATCTCCCCTCATCACTTCTCGTGGCGTATTCATCCATCGTAAACATGGACACGTGGCTTCAGAATTTATACTTCATTTATTCACTAGGTATTTATTCGGGCGTCCGCTCGACGCCTCTCCGAATCCTCACTTTAACCTCGTGGCGATGCAATCTCATCCCTTGTCAAACCCCAGTATGGGCGACAACGCAGAAGAGCCCTCCACTCCTTGGTGCTGAAGATCGGCGGCGGAGCTGAACCACCTCATACACGCAACATATATCGTGATGCGGAAAAAAAACACAGACAACGCGCCCGCCCTTCAACGTCATGCAATATTTCCAACTCCAGAGTCAACATGCCCGACCCAAGAGATTACTCCGTCCCATTCGTTAACCCGTTAATGATGAATCCAAAAAAAAATCATTCCTCCATGCGACCGAAAACACCGTCATCGTCATCTTCGCTTCGACCGCGCGAACGCATTTCGAAATCGTCGTCGTCCATGACCGAATCGCCGCTCTCCTCCATCTTGACGTCCTCGCTGGGTCGTCTCATTTCGCCTCGCGTGAAACTCTCAGGTTGTCGGCTGGGATAGCTGTTGATGAAGCCCGCTGCCGATAGCGGGGTTGCTTGGTCGAGGTACTGCGCCGGCAGCGGAGGCACAGGGGGCGCGTCCGCGGGAAGTCCGGCGTTGCGAGACCCGTTGTTGCTACCAAAGCTGCAGCTGAGGAGCTCCACCGCCGCAGCCAGGTCCCGATCGTCTTCGCCAGTTGCGTTGCGGCCGGATGACGTTGGTCGGTGTTCGTTGCTCGGCTGCCGGTAGTGGCCGAATCCCGAGCCGAACGGGGCGCTCCCAGCGCCAAACGATGCGGCCGATGTGGACTGGAAGCTTGTTGCATATCCGCCGTTGCTGCTGTGACGCTTGTTTCGGTAAAAAGTGCCATTGACATTCAGCCCCTCGGCGAATGGTGGCGGGGTTGTGTCGGCAGAGCTCTGTCGCTCTGCGGGGTCAGAGTACCCCGAAGCCGCGGGTGAAGAAGACCCGGCTTCGCTCTGGAAGTCCTTGGCCGAGTCGGGAGGAGTGGCAGCACTGTCCTTGGCGTTGCCGTTCATGGCAACAAGGACAGAGGCAGCCTCTAGCAACTGGACTTGTTGGTGCTTCGAGATGAGCAGCTTCGAGGTATAGGACCACTCGGGAGTGTGCTCCCACCTATTCCCAGTCAGCGAGACTGATTCACACACACGCAACGTCACACGCCAAAAGCAGATCCCGTCTTTGCAAAAGACTCGCTGAATTGGAAGCAAGATCAAAGGGGAAGAGGGGTACCAACAAGTGCTTCGTCAAGCAGCTGCTGTGCTTGTAGCCCTTGCCGCACTTGTCGCAGCGGACCTCGACCCTGTTGCTCTTCTTGCCCTCCTTGAGGGTCTGACCGTCGCTGGCACGCCTCTGGCGAGCCTTCTGGAACTTGGCCGCTCCCTCATCGGCCGAGCCGTCGATCGGATCGTCCTCGATGGCGCTACCATTGAGCTCTTGCTTCGGATCGGGCATCGACTTGTGGTTCGGAAGGCTAGCTGGCGGGGAGGGAAGGCTGCCCACGAGGGCCGCACGGGCAGCGGCACTCTTGGACATGGTGTTTCGGCGGACACCGTTGGCGATGGGCACGGCGGCGGACCGCTCACCATCCCGGAGGGCAGCGGCCAAGGCGGAGGTGATGTTGGAACTCGGGTTCGTGACCGACTTGCGTCGAGTGACTCGGTGGTTGGCGTTGAGGGCACCGGTGAGCAGCGAGTGCGAGGTCGCCCGAGCGTGAGTCTGACGACCGGGGAGGCCCGAGGCGGTAGTCGACATGGGAGATCGGTTCTGAGTCAATGGCCGCGAGGACTGCTGCATTTCCTGAGGAGGAAGAAGGAGATCAGCAAATCTGGGCCTTGGTAGGTTGGAAGCCATCTGGCAGGTCGTGGGAGGTTCATGGCAGGGCAGGGTCGGGGTAGGGCTCGGGTCGGATCCTCCGAGAGCGAGGGCAGCGTACTTTGGATGATGCCATTGCCGACTGGGTGAGATACGCTCGGGATTCGACACGACAGGAGCCGGTCGACCGCGAAATAGGCGTGGAGATTGGTGTTGTAGCTTGCTCTTTGGGCCGGACAATCGTGGACGGATGATGCTGGAAGGAAGAGAAGTGGTGAGAGGCGAGATGCTGCGAGGAAGTGTAGTAAGTAAAGCGGACGAGAAATAATATTTTGGGAAGAACAACCCAGCGAGGGCGTGTGTGTGGCTGCGGGGGCGTATGTAACCAGCAGTCGGCGTCTGTCTCGTAATGTACTTGTTATCCAGGCTAGGTGAACTGAAGGTTTTGCGACTACCGGGACTTAATCAGTGAAAGGGAGGATGGTCTGGGCTAGTCCTGCCACTTTACCACTCTCATTCAGTGGCCTTGTGCCTTGGAAATCGACCCAGAACCAGCGAGGGGTTCTTTGAGGGAGCCAAGGCCCTGGGCCGGTTCCAACGCCTTCCACCAGACGCTATGGTGCCGTCGACTCTGTGCTCTGGGGGCCATTCGATGGCGACAGGTGGAGTGGGAGATGACGGATAATTGGTCCGCTGACCCCCTTGTCGAGCATCTGAACAACTGAGTTGCAGCAGGGAAGAGAGCGAGAGGGGAGGGGGCTCTGGCGTGGGAGCGACCGTGAGGGGGGGTGTGTGAGATGTCCCATCGCCTCCTGCTGAGAAACAGGCCAGATGGAGAGTCGCAATCGGCCGGCGAACGGGGGCTGAGTGATGGGCTCTGTCCCCTTGCTGACCTGAGCTTCCTGCTGGCTGAGGTGAAGGATGAGAAAGGACGACGGGTGGGATGGATCTCTCTGGCTGTATGCAACGGTTAGCATAAAAGCAGACAGTCTGGCCGATTGCCAACAACGAGCAGAGTTGATATTGGGACATGCCGCGATGCATCCAGAGATGGACGTTTCCACCCGGTCTCCCCCTCAATCCCCCTCCCCGTTGTGCATGCGCAGCAGGGCATGATTGGGTCCCCTCACGGCCTGGCACCGTCCCTTGCCAGATAAGGTATAAAAAGGCATTGCCTCTTCGGTTGTGCAGCGGCCAAAAAAAGTGCAGATGTGCCAGGGTCCTGCCCGCTGCACAACCCGTCGCCGGCTGGCCAGGGGAGGAGACGTTGTTCCTGGACCGTGGTGGTGCTGTCGCTCGGGAAGTGCAGTCCCGGACGCGTGGACGTGGACGGAGAGATGGAAGGCACGCAGCGCAGTGGCCATGCATGCCATGGAAGGGGAATTAACGAGCCCAGCCGAACCAGAAAAGAAAATTGATGCCTGCTCAGACCCGTGTCGTTCGTTTTCCTGTAGAGAATCATCGTCAATGCCTTTGCCATGCCTCAATTCTGGCCTGATCCGTCACCCGACTCGGGCATGTCCTCATACTCCAGTCGTATGCCGCCTCCTTTGCTTGAGTGCTGCTTCTCCGTTTTCCCCAACTTCCGAGACGGGCAGAGTGGTCCCGTGGGCCCCGACAGGGCCGCCGACGCCGCGAGAGTGCCCCATCGAGATAGAGAGACAGACAGCAGTAGCCGGAATTTCACACTGGGCGGGGGAGGGTGTCGATGCATGGGCGAGCTGCGCTGCCCGGTGCTGAGAGAGAGCCGGGGCGGTTGATTTGGGGCACCCAGTGGGGGGCGTCGCTCGATGAAACCAACAAAGCCGGGGAATCAGTAAAGTGGAAAAGGAGGGGGGCATTCCAGCGTCGGTGTCTGCACTGTGCGTGCAGCCGTGGATGGCATGTAGCCATGTACGAGGAGCTCTCGGACGTGGGCTTGATGGCGTCTCTACCAAGAGAGTCGACCAGCGAGCCACAAGACCACCAGCAGCAAATAATTTTGCGCATGTTGCTGCCATGCCACGAGCGCAGAGTAGGAACTGTCTCAGATTCCGAGTGCCGTACTTGGTTGTCGGGTTCAAGCTTGTTGAATGTCCTTGGAGCTGAGCTACCTAACAAGGTTGGTTTGCTGCTGTAGGTTTTATGTGGTAAGCCGTTTGTTTCTCTCCTTGCGTCGGCTAGTGAACTTGATGCGAGCCGGGGCGGTGCGTGTTCCAACGATCCTGTGATCAGGGATCATATCCTTGACCTCAATAACAGCTGCTACGGCGCCGTCTCTCACCTCGGACTGCGCTGGGTTAGCGCTTCTCAAGGCCCTGATCAGTAACGGGCTCCCGTGTCGCCGTGAGCGAGCCCCCCCACGACAGTTCCGCTGGGTGCGCGGCCTGGTCAAAGAGGCATTGCTTCCGACATCCGCGACGTTCTTCGGACAGCCTGGAAGTGGGTATCATGGGGCATTTCCCAGGAACAGGCAGCCATTGTTGTCCCAGAAAGGGGAGCCTTGCCTGGGGTTGGGAAATCGTTCAGGCGTGACGAGGCTCTGGGATGTGCTTCTCCAACGGAACCATCTTGCGACGCGGCCTCTGTCCGGGGTCAAGGTGTTCTTTCGAGCTTGGGATAAGGGTGGGGAAACGTGAGCTGAGTGAGAACAGGTGTCTACTTTTTCATGGCCGTTTATGTTTTGTGATCAATGCTCCATTGCTTTCAGATGCCAATGCTGATAGCGGTTGTAGGGCTAAGCGCGTAGACGCTGGAGCGCGAAGCGCACCTCAGACAGTGGGCACTGCCAGCGAACGACACGTCGTGCCGTAGCTACTACGTATGTAGATCTCGGCAAGAGTCTGTCATTTGCCAGTTGGTGCCATGCCAAACATATGAAACAAACATGCTTGCAAGGCCAGCATCCTGCCCTTATCTCGTTATTGCATTTTCCAAAGCAAAGTGCTCTCGCCTCTTACACCTTACACGTGGTATTACCCGTGGAGGCCATCCAGGTCCCGCATTGGACAAGCTTCGTTGGCGTTGTCCACTTCAAACCTAACCCTTGCCCTGAAAGAGGAACCCTGCCCTGAAAAGTGACCGGGCCCCTTGGTCATTGTCCCTTTTTTGCCCTCGAGCCAAGGTGAGCGAGCGAGCCCTGGTCTGATCTGCTGTCGTGATCTGATAACTCGGTCAAGTTGCTTTGCTGGGCTGACTTGGGCATGATCATTGAATGAACCTGGATTGTTATTGCGTTTCTGTTGGGCTCGGCCCTGGTCTGAACCGGACAGATGGGGGAGCCAATTCTTTATTCGGCAATTACTGGCTGCTGTTGCTGCTGCTGATCTTTGGGCGACTCAAAGAAAAAAAAAGTTGAGACCCTTCTTTTCCAACTTTTTTTTTTGTTCGTCCCGAGGGGGAGTCATGATTCGCAGCCCCTTCGGAACTCCAGTCCCGAACCACGATATTTTCTCTCAATTCATATATGAAATTATGCTCTACGCTTTGCGATTGTTTTTGCAGTAGTATCAAGAAGCTCATATCCTTCTCCTTCTCTATTCAGAAACCCTACGCGGCAGAATGCTCATTCATCCCAAGTCCAAGATGCCAGACGCTCTCACTGACCCTCATGGCCCCCGTCCCCAAAGAAATAAATCGCCAAGGGGTGCTCCTAGCAGACCTATCCCCAGAAAGGCCCAAAGGGCTTAGGTGCATAAGGTCCTTTGCGCTCACATCCCAGGCGTGCCCGTCTGGGATACCCGCCCAGTGTGGAAAGGTCGTCAGCTGGCCGTGCCACTCACTGCCACCACTTTGGTCGCTGCTGGCGCTACCACCCCGTCCTCCTGGTCCTGTTTGGATAGCGGGCAGCAGCTCTCTTGGGCGGCACGAAATTTAGCTGCCACCGCAATTTTAACCTTGGAGCACGCCTAAAGAACTGGGTTGACGGGCGCTGAGCGAGACGCCTGGTTGCTCTGCTAAACCTCAATGGTTTCCTCCCAGTGCCAGCAGGGGGGCCTGGATGGGGAATTATCGCCAAAGAGGAAGCCCGTTGGTTCACCATGTCTATTGCAGGTTGGTCCCTTTGGGGACGCAATGCACTGTGCCCCTCCCTCGCTGGCCACCTCTCTTTCCGTATATAAACAAATGTCCAGGTTCTCACGTAAGGCAAAGCCAGGTCAGGTAGGGAGGTGTGTGTGTGTGTGCGTGAGGCAGCAGGATACCTGAGGAAGCAACTTGGGTGATCCATTGAGAAGGAGTGCCACCTCTCGTGTGCTGTACGGGCAGTCGACGCCTTCCAGCGTGGCACACGGCGCACTGATAACATGGACCTCGACGTCCATCCTTACGCGGCATTTGACTTATAACTCGCCTGGATCAAGCCCTGGAGACGATGGATTCGCCTATCCCTCCTGTTAAGCTATCACTCACTCTACCCCTCAAAATGCTAGACAACAACAGACCTAGTGGGCATCCATCCCGTCTGGTTCTTACCATCCTGGGCGATTGACCGGTCACAAGCTCTCTCACCTGACCTGCACTTTCCAGCTCATTCAGTTGTGTGCCCGGACCTCTTGGGTCACATGTATCTCCTTAGGGCATCTTTGGTTCGGCGATCACTGGCTCCTTCCTATCGGATTGACAAGTACGGATCGTAGAAGGCGCGATGTGGAAGTAAACTCCCGGGGTTGGTCCATCTATCGAGGTTGATGGAGAGATACACCAGAGAACAGACGACATGAACTTCAATATCCAACTTCAAAGGTGCTACCCGTCACCTTCAACTCACACACGACGTGTCACACCTGGCGGACCAGCGAGACAAGAGGGCGATGCTAGCCATGGGGATTTCCATCAGCCGTTCCTGACTATCTCACTCGGGGCACTTCCATCTTGAGATAGCGACCCGACGATCTCCTTGTTGAACGCAGGTCACATCGGGATAATTCTGCCAATAGCGCCATGTCCTCCAATGCCAATATTTCGGCTGTTTGATTTGGTTTCGACACGTGGAACCAATGATGGGAAGAACCAGTTGAAGCACAGAAATCACTTTCTTTTCTTTTGCTTTGTTGCTACGGAGCATAATTGCAGCGTATTGGAAGGGAGAATTAGCCCTGAGACGAAATCGACGTCATTGACATGCCGTGTGCCTGGCCGAGGCGCCCTTGTTCTCATCAGCAGCCTCTGCCCTGTTTTTTTGGGTGCTTATCCTTCTCTTTTCGATCTCCTTCAACTTTTTTTTTTCTCGCAAGCTTCCAATGACGCAACCCTTACATCCAAATCGACGGGGACTAACACATCGGCCGCCCAGGCCGGGGTGGGAATAAGATGGATTCTCACGAAAGAAGAGAGATGGAATTCCCAGGACAAGCCCACAACGGCTGCATTGGGGTGCTGCGAGCTCACTGGGACAAGACCAATCAGCTCCGCGTCTGGTTCCTCCACACTCTCTCAATCTCGATCGTCTCTTGCTTGAACGAGGCTCACTGCCGCGCAAGTCTGCCGATGATCCACCGGTGTTCTTTTTCAGACACTGAGACATTTCGCCGAGAGAGGCGACAATGGCCGTGCAATGGTCTGAGGTGCTTCTTTTCCCTCACTTTTAATTCTGCAACCCTGGATTTCTCGCATCACCGACGCATGCAGTGGGCTCACGGCCGGCGATCCGGGGTGCGCCGCCTCCGCGCTGGGATCCTGATAACACCGACACCAAAAAAAGCCGCCGCTTCCAAGGCCCGCAGGCCGCTAGGGGCACTCTGCCTCTTCGAGTATGGCTTCGACCCGAGAGACCTAGCCGGGTGAATGACAGTTGGGGCCGGGTGGATGCTCTGCTGGGTGGCTTCTCTGACGAGAGGAGACACGAAGCCCTCAAGCCCTCAAACCCGTCGTCACGCACCCCCCAGAGCCAGAGAGAGGACCCAGAAGTTCTGGCGCCAACAGAAGGCCCAATGCCCCCTCTGTTGGAATTGTCGGTGATGGCCCCGGACGGAGAATGGGGCAATCGGGGCAGCATTTTAACAGTGAGTTGGCGTGCTTGTCGTAAAAGTGGATGAGCCGATGAGTCGGCGCTGGGTGACTCAATCGTCATGGTGAGGAAACACCGGCCGACAACGGCCCAGGTCCGCCTGAGCCGGCCGGTGTCTTGCTCGCTCACTCACGGACCTCGTCGGATTACGGCGGTCAAAGAAGGAGGGACAGCTGGCTTTTCTGGTCCGTACCGTCCAGTACATGCGTATCACCGGCAATTGCATTATACCGCGCACAACTAGCGAAATAGGACGGCAGGACGGCATACAGGCCGATGGTTCCGTCTCCGCCAGCCGTCTCTTCCTTGAGGCGCCATTTGTTTTGTGTCTCGTCCTCACAAATGCCCCCACTTTACAGAATTACCCCTCTATATCACGAAGGAAGCTCCCTCGTCTCACAGCTGCCGATACACACAGTGGCAGCAACAGCAACGCGGTTTCGCACACCCCGCGAAGAGCATAAGCACAGGGGTGTGATTGATTGACTGTCGCAGCAAGGATCACGATGGGAGAAGAATGCCTCGACTTGATGACAAAGGCCAGACTGCATTGCATGTCTCGCCGTGTTGAATGAATTCGCTCAAAAGACCGCTTCTGAAGAAGATGAAGAGCAACAGCCTGCTTCGACGGCCAAGTGAGGGGCAATTTCAAAGGACGGAAACGAGCATGATGACAAGGACATGTTACTGCGCATCTGTTGCCGTACCTGCATGAGAGAGAACCAGACTGACTTGACTGCCTGTTCTTGTTCCACGTGGTGCCATCTCATTGTTCCTTTTGGAAGCGTTCTCCCATTCGGTCTAGACGGCATTGGAGCCAAGGCTCTTGTGGTCTCAATAAGTTGTCAACCCGATGGGCAAAAGGTTGAGACTCCCAGCGCCATGGTCTGGGCTGTAGGCTCCCGAGATCAGCAGCGCTTGTTGGCTCAAACGATTTAGAAGACGGGACGAAGGAATGCTTGATGTGCGTGTGTAGGAGGGGACCCTGCCGCAGTGACGAGCCCGCAGCGGGTACCCGAATGCCATGATCGGAGGCTATCTACGGAACCTGGCAGCATGTGGGTGGCTTATCTCGGGAGATTGTTGATCTTGGGCTAGCGTGCCATTGATATCATGAAGCCAGTTCTGGCGTGCCTTGAGAGCTGATCAAGACACAGACAAATGGACTCTGTCTTGAGAAGGCATCCGCAGGGCTTTCGAATCTCACTTGGACGGATGTCAACTTGAAAACATTCTGGAACTTTGGAGGCCGAGGCCCGACGTCGGTTCAGCAACCAGCCACCAAGTTCCTGCGACCCGGGACGAGCACCCAGCCAGAGGTTACCCAACAGCGGGACAACTGCCAAAGCAACAGGGTTCAACAATACAGGAGGAATCGAATCCGTGGTGCGATTCGTTGGGTACAAGGTCCGGCCCAGTGCCACAGGCCACAGGCCACTGAACAGCAAACTCTGTGCTTTCGAGGCCCAAGCCTTCATACCATGGACAAAGAATGCCGATCACCTCACAAAGGTAGGTTGCTCGTCCCACGTCGAGAGCCCTGAGGTTTCTTCAGGAGCCGGCTCAGCTCAGCCCAGCTCAGCCCAGTCTCTGGCAGCCAGCCAGGCGTGATCAGCCCAAACCCATCCACAGGCTGGGCTGCTGTTGCTGTGACTTGCATGGAGGAAGGGGCATGGAGTCCTAGCAAGCCAGATCTACGCGGTTCAGCCTAGTCATGTACCCCGGATTGAGCGCCCACTGGCCTGGTCGGGCTGCCTTGGTCTGGCCATGGTCAAGGCTGGCGGGCGCTGGGCCTTTCCCATGTCCAAATCCGTTGACACACGGAAAATGGACTCGAGATAGCATCGGTCGCAGCAATCTCATTGCGACTGAGGCAGAGACATTTACCTTGACCGGACACAAGGATCCCCCACGCACCCAGTGGCGTCACCGGTGACGCCCTCCTTATAAGTCGTATTGTGCATAATTTGTCAAAATAAACGCAGTTTTATCTTTTTTTTCTCTCTCGCATCTGGGGATCCATTTTAGCCTTGATGCTTGCGACAACAACACATTTCATCATCCACCCCAACGTACCCACATCTACGTCAGCATTGTAAACACCTCAACAATGGCTCCCGATCACGATGTCTATCGCAGAGTTGGCCGAGGAGGTGCGGGGAACTATTATCCCTCGGTTGAAGTCGATGAGGCTACCAAGGTAAACTTCAGTCTATTGCTTACGTCAATAGCTCTCATCGAGATGCTCCCAACTTACACTTGCTTCTGCAGGACCTCGAAGCTCAGGAACTAGCCACAAACCCTGCGCCTCCTCCGGACCGCAAGTCGACCCACCTCCCCACTCGAGCCGGCCGCGGCGGCGCCGGAAACTATGTTGACCCGGCGGATCTGCCGGATGCGCGGGAGCAGGAGGAGATGGCGGACAAGACGGCCGCGGCCGTGAGCGCGAGCCTGAAGCGCAACAGCCAGCACGTCCGCGGGGGTCTCGCGGGTCGCGGAGGGGCCGGCAACTGGAAGGCCGATGACGAGCAGCAGCACCAGCACGACAAGCCCAAGGGCGAGGACCTGGAGAAGAAGGTCAAGGAGGCTGTTGAGAAGGGGCTGAAGATGCCTGATAGGGTGCACCATGGGGCTGACAAGTATGATGATGATGACTGAAGATGAGAGTTGCGCCTTGGATCCAATGAGATGATACCCGTTGAGGGAGGGATTTGGTTTAAATTCATGTATTCGCAATCTAAAGACAACTATTCTGTTCTCAGTGATCCTGCTCTTGTTCCTAATCAATGCCATGTAATTCCAGCCAGTCCATCTTACAACTCCCAGATCTTGTCTATACGCAGAGGTATCGCATAATCCCCTCTGCGACTCTACATAACTTACAATGCCGTCTACCATATGCCCTTGGGGATATCAACCTCACGAACCAACTCCAGCGCCACAGCCGTGAGCTCATCCTGGCTCACCACCTCTTCTCCCTTGCGCGGCATCTCAAACAGGCCATAGTCCGGATCGCACTCGGAGCCAGCGGCCGGGAGGGTGCCGTCCTGGAAATACTTGCGGACGTGGCGGACGGTGCAGGTTGAGGGGGCGGCGAGGGAGCAGTGCTACGAAGGCAAGTCAGCAATCGATGAAGGATGAGAGAAATGGAACAAGGACTAACCCCGTACGAGTTCTGCTTGAGAACGACTGAACTGGGGAACCTGGCTGAGTTGTTGAAGGCGCTCTGCAGGGGCGTCACGTTGTCTGCCATGTTTCCGATGAAGAGGATAGGATGCGCCGTATCGGCCTTTATATCCTCTACCCAAGGCCATTAGCACCGATTCTTTGGACTTGAGAAGGATATGCTTACTCTCTGAGAAGCGCCACTTGGGCCTCGTCTTCCTCCCCACGCAGGCGAGGTGGAAGTTGATGTTGACGGCACCCGCCCAGCGGCTGATGCCGTGCATGCGTTTGAGATAGGCCTCGAAATCCTGCGGTGTCTTTTCGACGGCTGCTGAGTCGAGACACATGATTGTTGGGAAGGCGTCTAGTTCCATGGCCGTCTCTAGGGGGCTCGTCGAGGGAGTATCACCCAGGGAACACATCTTGCTGGACTCGAGCGAGCCGCCACCGCTCGCCATCAGCATGTCGTAAAAGGGCCCTCCGTCGCCGCCCTCGAGAGCGGCGTAGACTTTGGCCAGTTTGGGGAACTTGATGAGCGGTGAGTAGATGCATCGCTGGGTGAGACGCTGGATGTCCGAGTACGTGATTAACCGCGGCAGGTCTGGCCCCGATGGGTGAGACCACGCGGGGATGAGGACGGGAGACGCCCTCAGGCGCTCGAGGAGGTTGGCCCGACGCTGCTGGACGGCCTTTGGTGTTTTGGCGTAGAAGGCGCATGCTTCGGGGCCGGCTTTGTGGCAGGCCTTGTCGAAGGCGTCAAAGATTGCATCTGCATCGGACATGAAGTTGCCGTGATCCAGATTGAACCAGTCGTGATAGTCGACGTTTCCTTACAGAGAGTCAGTGAACCAGAAAATCAAGGCCTGTATCTCCCAGACTCACCGTCGCTAACCAGCCTCTCAACACGCTCAGGAAACAGCCCAGCAAAGACACCTCCGAGGATAGTGCCATAACTAAACCCCCAGTACCGGAGCTTCTGGTGGCCCGTCTTGTCAAGAATCTCGAGCATGTCCCTCGCGATGGACGCGGTGCCAAGGTAAGCATTGACGCCCGTCTCCTCCATGGCCACCTCGCACGCGCCAGAGTATGCCGAGGCGCGGGCGTAGGCGTCGTAGATGAGGCCTGGGCGCTCGTCGACGACGGGGGTGTCCTGGAGGGTCCAGAGGTTGCGCCTTTGGGATGAGCCCCAGCATTCGACGCGAGGTGTAGATACGCCGACTGGAGGGTTGGGTTAGATGTGGTGTACACTTATATGAGCTGGTGACTTACCTCCTCGAGGGTCGAAGCTGATAATGTCCTGGGGTTGTTAGTGTGTTGACTCAGTTCGGTTATGGAGAGAGTTACATGGTTGTCGCCTACGATCTTCTGCAGGATAGGACCAGCCTTCTTGAGGAAGCTAACCCCAGAACCACCAGGACCCTAGTTTAAACATGTCAACATGTATACAACATCACAGCAGGGAGGAGACATACGCCAGGGTTGACAAAGACCGGAGAAACAGGGTTGGCTTTAGACTTGGCTGCCAACTTGATGACACCGACTACAACACGCTTGTGGTCTGAAGGATCAAGCCAATCCATAGGGACCTTTTGTATACCATCAGCAGCTGGTCAAAGTGGGGATGTATATATCTCAACTCACATCGAGTCTGGCACACTCAAACTCTGTATAGCATGACTCCCACTTGAGATCTTGGCTGGGCTTCAGCTACATCCTCGGCGGTTAGCACTAGTAGCTTGATGCTGAGAAAATGGAAACTCATACATCGTTCCAACTCCAGGGCTCCGAGTCAGACTCATGCCCAACCTCATCCGGTCCCGAGTCAGGACGTCGATGGAAGAAGGCGATCAACGCAGTCGCGGCCAAGAGACCCAGCACCGTAGTAAAAATCGACCTTTGCCGTCGTCGAGGACGTTCTCGAAGCAGAGGCCTTGCCTCTGGAGCTATCTTTTCATCCATGGAAGTCGGCTCGGGGATGTCTTGGTAATAGTGTCAAAATGAGAAGGAAGGAAGAAGAAGAAGGAAAAAGCAATTAGCCGCGCGTAAGCTGCGTGTGTATGTATGTATGTATGTCTCGGCGCTCAACAAGTCACCAAACCAACAACACCACGAAAAAAGAAGTCAAGAAACGTTCAAGATGAGAGAAGGAGGAAGAGAAGAAAAAAGGAACAGGGCTGTCTCCCTATCGTTACAGAGTCATGTCTAGTATTAGCCTTCCCCCTCCGTGAGACATGCAGGCCAGGCCAAATGGAAGAACCGGACTGATAAGCCCAGCTTAGCCCGCACCCCAGGATAGGAAAGTCAGGGCGCAAATCCACGGCGTCAGCTTTCGCGCCTATCATGATGGAGGGTATTCTAATTGGGAATGCTCGTGTGTGTGCGACTGACACACAAAGGAGAGACGAGACAAGTCATGGGGTTCGTTCTGTCGTGGTGTGTGTCATGGGATCTTCTCAATCTCTTGGATATTGTCCTTCACACACCCCTTGTTCCCATTTCCCCGCATTATTCGGCATCTTAAGGAGGAAACAAAACATCCTAGATGTCGGAGGGAGTGAGAGGCTGTCAACTCTTATCGATAACCCTCGGGTTATCTTTAATCCGCAACCCTCCGGTCCGCGCCGGCAAGGTTTCTGGAAAACTTCAGTTTCCCCCGATTTGCCGCCCCAAGTTCGGCATCTCCTCCAAAAACCCACTCATCCTCGTCCTCTCAACCTCGAATTCCTTGTGCAAAGATGGCTTCCGTCATGGCTTTGGGCGCCGGCGCTGCCGTAGCAGCCTTTCTCGTACGCTCGAAACCACCAACTCCACCAAGATCCAATTGCTAATCCACCTTTTACAGGGCCGAGCCGGTCTCGTCGCATGGCGACGTTCGCGCGGAGGAGTTGGAGCCATGGGCAAGGCCTTTTACAAGGGTGGTTTCGAGCCCAAGATGAACAAGAAGGAAGCCTCTCTCATCCTCTCCCTCAGGTATTCCCTTCTCCCCCACCAATGACAACCCCTCCATCCCTGCTAACACTTCCCCCAGCGAGCGCAGCATCACCAAGGACAAGGTCCGCAAGGCTCACCGAAAGCTCATGCTTCTCAACCACCCCGATCGAGGCGGCAGTCCCTACCTGGCTACAAAGGTCAACGAGGCCAAGGAGTTCCTGGACAAGAATGGCTGATCCCGCTTCACGCCGTCATGACATCGAAAAGACACCGATTAAAGTCCCCCGGCATTCGGAATTATGCGCCCCCCCTCACTCTCAGCGTGTGGGCTTGACGAAAAGATACAATCGACGACTAGACTACCGACGTGGCTGTATCACCGCGTGTGTATAATGTACACTACTTGTTTCCATAGCGATGGCGTTTGTTGGTTTATGGGGAGGCTCCTTAGAGCCAGGCGATGGATGGATGGGACAAGCACGTCGTTGCGCTATCTAGACTAAACGCTGTACGAATACAGGGCACCAATGGCATATTCTCTTCTCAAAATATTGGCCGCTTCGTCTCCCAACATTGGTCTTGCTCACCACGTTGCATTCCATGTGTCCCCTCCCTCAACCTTGTTCATGTCACTCTTCTCCTCGGCGGGAGCCCCCTCAATAGCAATTCCGAGCATGGCGCACAGGGTGTAATAGGCGTCGTTGCCCGCGTTGTGGAGGTTCCTGCTCGCAATTCCCAGTTCCAAGAGGACCCTCCCAAGACCGCGTCCGTTGGTAGAGTCAGTCCAGGCTTGGTGGATATCCTTGGTGTCAACTGGGGGGTAAGCGTTGGCAAGGGCCTCGACCTCAACGCCGAGGCTCCTGAGATACTTGATATCTTGATTGATGTCGTGGCCAACGATGACAATGTTTCGCGAATCATTCAGGTATGGATTCAAGACGGCCATGATAGCATCCTTGGTTTTCGCCTTGGTTGGGAACGTGCTTTTGCTGGAAACTAGTGAGTCACGAGTCTTGGGTCGTGAGATGATCAACTTACCCAAAGTTGAAGGCATTGGGACAACCCTTGACGTAGCGGAAGTTCCTCAAGCCTGCATACTCCTTGACCCGGAGATGGTGGCATTTGATCTTGGGCCACCAGCCGCGCCCACATTCCCCAGGGGCGATTCCCTGGATGTCCCGTGTATCGAGGACTGCAAGGCCAATTTCAGAGATTGGGTTCGGTGGCTTTTCAATCGCCTCGACGTCGACGCAGATGAAGACGAGATCGTGACCCTCTGGGTCCTCCCTGAGACCGAGGTACTCTTGCGTGTGCTTCAACATCAGGTCTCGGCTCCTTTTGCTAAAGATGGCCTTGGAGGAGTTGCCTTGTTTCGAGACGAAGCCAGTCTTGACGAGCCTCAACTTCTCCCGCCACTCAGCCCTTTCGTCCCTCTCAGCTGCTCGGTACATATTGATGTCGTCGTCATTGATGGTGGGCCATGGTCTGATGTCGAGCGAGGTTTCGTCCTGGGACTGTCTGAGATATCGTGGGCGCGGTGTGGCTATGTTGTTGAACTGCATGTAAAACCTGTCCGTGTTCACACCCGGGGGGATCTTGAGCGAAATCCCCAGTTCAAGGTTGATGTCGTCGAGGAAGTCTTGGAACTGGGCGGTTGGAACCAAGAGGTATGGATCTCTTTTTGGTTCATCTGGGTCATGGAGGTAGAAGCTGAACTGGTCAGCGCAAGGCCCAATCTCTGGAAGGGCTACTCACAAGTCCCAAACCCGACCCGCCAAGGGTTGGGCAAAGTATGGCTTTGCCTGCATGCAAGTCAGCTGGTGCAGTGGAAATAGTGCCTTGCTAACTCACCTTGGGTCGGTTTGCCTTGCCGATGAAGCGATCAGGGTACGTCAGCACCACCTTGAACGGACAGAACTCAAAACCCGCATCGTCGACAGGCTCTCCAACACGAAAGCCGGAGGAGTCGAATGCCTCTTTCTTCATCTGCTCCCTAGCATGATCTTCTGCAGCAGAGGCAGCGTGGTCTCGATCTTGACCAGACGCTGAGCGGTAGTTGGAGTTGTTCCCAAACCAATCCTCGTCCGAAACGAAGCGATCGTGGCCCGAGTCGACCTGAGAAACGCCCTCTTCCTTCTCAGTATCCTCCTTCCTGTCAACCAGCTTAACTCCTTGGCCGAGGAGTAGCTGAAGCTCCTCGAGACGTCTCTCAAGGTCTGCCATAGCGTTGTTTGCTTTCGGGGAAATGTGCTGCTGTTGGAGCGCAAGAATAAAAGAGATGCAAGAAGTAAGAAAAGTGATGGTGACAAAAAGAACAGCTAGAATGGATTCAATCGTGCCTTTGTGATTGATTAAATATTCAACCGGCCACAAAGATGCCTGAGGCGGGTTGAGAGGTGGTGGGAGAAGGTGCAGCACGCGCTGTTTTTGAGGGGCAAGGTGAAGGAGGAAGAAAAGGTGAGGCTGATTGATCGTGCGTGACAGGAGGGAGGAGGGAGGAGGGAGGGAG
>JABFEX010001811.1:0-26298 GCA_013623515.1 Fusarium illudens
GGGCAGGGGGGTGTGGGCTGGCTGTGTTTAATCCCAAGTGCCATCTGAAACAGGAAATCTGGAGACGCCAATCGCTCCAACTAACTTCTGAATGAATGAATAAACAAACGTACGTACCTTGTTCATGCTCAGGTTGTGACGGATGCTGTTCTGCCATCCCTCAGCATTCTTGCCGCTCTTCTTGCCCGTGTTCTCGTTCTTGGACTCCTTGTCCGTGTTGTCGCGGAACCACTGATAGATCTCCTGCAGAGTCATGGCCTGCCCTGGTGCACCCATGAGCGCCCGGTAGATGAGTTGGGCGTAGGGTTCCTCAGGCTTAGCGCCAACAGCCGATGAGCCTTGCAATTCTCTAGTTTCCGACTGCCTCTCTGCGCTCGCACGGTTCTCCGGTTCGCCCGCCGGCGACTCCTCCTTCTTAGCTGACATGTAGTTCGGAGCATCCATCAACGCTTCGTGGGGAGAGTTGGTGCTGGAGAGCGCTCCGACTGACGACGTCGGCAAGGTTGCAGGCGACTGACTGCTTGGCAGACCGTCCATCTCACCCTCAAGGCCTTGGCTCATGCTCGCCGTGAAAGGCGTCAACACCTGAGGACCCCGGACGGGAAACCCTTCTGTCGATGTTGGGGTGCAGATCCGGAGATTCTTGAACGAATCTTGCTGGTTCTGATGGTGGAGTGTTTCCGAAGGTTGTTGGAGAGGATAGTCCGGGGAGGACCACGTCCTCGGCGAGACTGGTGAAGGGTTGTAGCAGGTGGTTGGGGCGCTCCCGCAGGTCGGCGAACTGTGGTAGGAGTAGTTGTCCAAATCATCAGGGCCCGGCGGAGGCGAAGGCCAGGCTTGGTGATGGCTTCGGGGCGGATAGTGAAGGTTTGATTGCAGGGAGGCGAACGCAGTCTGGTTGTGGGTCGGATATGAGCGTTGCTGATGCTGTTGCTGATGCTGTTGTTGTTGCTGTTGCTGTTGCTGCTGTTGTTGTGGCAGGGTCGATGCTGAGGGAAGAGAACCAGTCTCTGATAGATGTGGTGACTGATGCTCAGGACCCGACGAGAGGGCATAGTATGACCCCATGTCGGTGAGCTCTGACACGCAGGATGATTGTTGCCCGTGACCGGCAAGAAGAGGATTCGTGTAGCTGGAAGGTTGCCCGCCATGAGGGAACGGTGGATCCATGGCGGCCTGGAGAGAAGTCAAGGACACGCCTTGGGAGGAAACACAATCGCTTCTCGTGGTGATTTGTTGATGGTGTTCTCGGGACGGCGAGATATCAAGACTCATGTACGGGGCAAAGAAGACGAGAACGAGGGGAGAGAAGTGGGAAAAGGATGAAATCAACCACCAAGGGAGACGACGGGAGATAGCAGCGCGTTACAATAGACACAATGGGACAAGGTCGGGGGTGGAGGAGGAAGAGGAGGATAGGAGAGGAGGCGATATTTGATAGCGAAGAAGAGAGCGCTTGTGCCTCTTCCCGTTGGTTTGGGGTAGGGCGTGGAGGAGCAGCAGTAGCAACAAGGCTGGTGGTCTGTTGGAGAAGGACCTGCTTTAGACGGCGATCCGTTGATAGACAGCTGCCCGTTCATAGATCCAGAAATCTTAGCTCTAGTTAGATCCCTCCTTGACAATGCAATGGTCGAAGCCCCCAAGATCGAAGTTGAGCGCCCCGGGGGTGTGAGCAAAGACAAGAAAACGGCCAAGCCAAGCCTCAGGGAGCCATCGAGCTAAGGCCAGTGGCCCGTGGCATCCAGGGAAAAACGGCCAGGGTCGCCTTTCACCAGGCACCCCTGGGTGTCAACCGCAGCGGCAAGCATGCTTTGTGTGTGTGTGCGCCTGTGCTTGTGTGCTATGGTGCGGTCATCGGCCATCAGCCATCAGGTACAAGTCTGATGGGCCCAGGGCGCGCAAACGGGCTCTCAGACGTCTCTCTCTGGTGGCTTCGCTGCGCTCCAAGAGAGAGTAGAGCATCGTGATGGGCTCAACAGGCACTGTTCCGGCCTCGCACGCCATGATGTATGTGCACCCCCGTACCCCGGTCTCAAAACTGCCGCCAGATACTCCCAGTACTTGCGAGGTAACCAAGCCAGGGTCACTGGTGGGGGTAGGTAGGTACTGGGTTGCGCCTCGGGATGGGGAAGATGTCCCAAGGCGCCTTGGGCTCGTTCGCGAGCGAACGAGCTCGCCCGTTCGTTGCTCACGGGTGGAAGCACAACCTTGCAGCAGAAGGCTCCAAGAAGAAATGTACCGATACTGGTTGGACCGGTCCGCCAGGCCTTGTGTTGCATGCCCCTTGACCCGTCGCCAAATCTTCCCTCTCCCCTCTGCCGGAGCGTCTCGGGCTCATCTGGCATGTGTGGTGTCGTGGCCGAGATGCATCACACCAGCCCATGGTACATGTTGCCAAACCGGGCTCAAGTCACTTGACGGTAGCTCAGCCGGTTTGTGCTCTCGCCGACGGGACTATCGCGGGACCCAGACGTCTCGAACGGCACCTTGCATCCCCACGATACCAATCGGGATGCCAATCTGCACGCCAATCAACCCATCAGCTGGTTGCCGTTCTGTTTGACCTCCCGTCTTCCCGCTGCTGCTTCTGCTTCTCCTGCTGTGAGTCAATATGGAGCCCCCGGAGCATTTGCCAGAAACTTGTTGAAGCATAAAATCACCACTGCACGGCGGACCGATGCTCAAGGCCAAGGCATGGAACAATCTGTCGAAACTTCACCGTCGGGTGCCCGACTGAGAGCTGAGGCTTGAGGTATCTTGCTTCAAGCACCTGCTGCTGCTGCTTCTGCTTCTGTTGCTGATGCGCCAATCCTCTTTTTGATTGCTGATGTCTCGTGTAGGATCCTCCCCCTTAACAAATAAACGCAAGGACGGGCGCGGTTCTGCACTGCCCGTCCCATGTCCGGCCCGTCATCGCATACGAACGAGGTCCTTCCAGAAGCTTTCAGCTGCAGGACGCTTGGCCGCCCAAGTTTGACTGCCATGAGCCAGCCCAAGGTGTGCGAGGGGGCCCATCCATTCCCGTTGCGTGCTTGGACCTTCTCCGCGAGCCGCGAGGATGCCATCATGGTGCAGGGGCGCTAGCTGTGATTTCATTCCTGGTTTGATGCGACTGAGGTAGGATAGAGGGCCTCAGCAAGGTGATACAAGAGCGAATCAACAGACATGATTAGCCGAAATGGAAACATATGGGGAAAGCTATGAACAACCACAATGTTGCCGTGGCGGAGCCGATGGGATCGCCGTCCCGTTCCAAAACTACCATCTCTTTCTTTCCCGGAATGCAAGAGTCCCAGGTGCATGCATGCATGGGATGGTTACAGTCGATTTTCCTCCATCCTTCGCTCGTTAGTGATCCTAGAGTTGCTTGAACTAAGCGAAGAGCCGAGTGAACTGGTGGCGAGCCGGGGGATGCCCGGGAAGACCAGATCCACGGGTTTACTTCCTGTAATAGATCTGTAAATGACACGTTAGTTTTACCCATCTGGTTGGCCAAGGACGGCGTTTTCAGAACCATACCTTCTTGAACTGAAAGTGCAGCTGCAAGATGCCCTGTGATGTGTACCAAATTAGCTTTTGTGGGTTCCCAGGCACGTAATGGGGGGAAGCTCAGACACATGCGCCTGAACAGTTCCCATCAACGTGGCGGGCTGGATCAAGGCTGCATAAAGCAATCCAACGGGGCCTGCCACAGTATGGAGACTGCAGTGCGGAGATGCAGAAGCTTTGGGTTGCCACGTGAAGACCAGCGCAGGAGTGAACTGGACATACCTTGTCAAAGGAGCTCTTGAAGCCTCGATCCCTTTTAGCGCTGTAATCCCACTCTCGATCGACAATGCGAAACGCGATATCCTCGTATGGAGGGCCTGCAATGAACCGGATGAGGCACGTGTCCTCCTCCCCGGCGGCAGCAAACGACTCTCCTCGTCTT
Source organism: Fusarium illudens (assembly GCA_013623515.1). Classification (NCBI taxonomy): domain Eukaryota; kingdom Fungi; phylum Ascomycota; class Sordariomycetes; order Hypocreales; family Nectriaceae; genus Fusarium; species Fusarium illudens. The sequence continues at coordinate 3,932 of JABFEX010001811.1, forward strand.
CGGCCATGTTCTCGAATTATCTTGAATGTTGGCGCCTTTGTCTTGTCGATGAGCTCCGGGTAAAAAATGTTGAACTTGTAGCCCTGGACTACCTTGGGTGGCGGGTTATCGTGGTCATAGTGTGTTTGGTTATACTTGTTCCAGTCGTAGCCCATTTGCACACGGTTGAAGTAACGGGGCTTTCGAGGCCTATACTTGTCCGCCCACTGCGGCTTGGAGGTGGTGACAGCCTCCTCACTTGTGAAGATCTCCTCGTTCTCATCAACACCTCGGGCGACCTCGCGGTCATACAAGGCTTTGGTGGCCTGGGAAAAGTCCTCGTTATCGGCCTGAGAGAAGCGTTCAGTGCCTGGTGGAGCGGATGTGTCTGTGTGGCTGGAGGATGAAACGGCTGTTGGCTTCGACGTCTCGTTGTTGGAAATTGAGGCTGCAGGCGGTTGTGAGCCGGGTGAGACACCAGTGGCTGACGTCGACTGGCCAACTGCGTTCGCCTTGGCCGGGTCGCGGTCCTTCAACTGGTCGAGGCGGTTCTTCTTGATTGCTTCGTATACCTGGCTCAATTTGGCGCGGGCTTTCCAAACCCGGAGGCTTCGCAGCAGCTGTTCCCAGTAATCCGTGTCGATGTCCTCGTTGGACTGTAGCTTTGACTTGATCTGCTTCTCCAGAGCCTCCAGCTGGTCGTGCGTCTTTGGGGCCAGAATCTTGTCAATGTCATCTGAGACACTGCTGACAACCCTCTGGTCATGGCCGTGTGGGTTCAGCTTGGCCTTGCGGTCCGCACAGAGGGTCTGCAGCGACTTCCAGTATTCGCGGTTCCTTGCGTTGGTTTCGAGCACGTGATAGGATGCAATGTCGGAGTCCAGCTCGGCAATCTGTGCTGCATCAAGTGACATGATGACATCTCCAGGCGCAGGGACATCAATATCGATATCGGCGTCGTCGTCTTCGAACACGTCGCGGTCGGAATCGAAATATCTCAGGTTGAATGCCAGGTAATCGATTGGCTTCGCGCGGCCCTCTCGAACTCGAATGTCGGCCTTCTTCTTTGACTGCTTCAACACAAACTTGTCCTCGTCGGCCACGAACTGCCGCGACTGCTCGTCTTGGGTCAAGTACCTGGGATTGATCTTGGAAGCGGGTGGTTTGGTGGACTTGGTGATGCGATTGCTCGGAACATGCCTAGGCGAAGTCACATCTCGTCGAGTAGGGGACTTTTGCCCCGAGATCATTGCTCTGCGGCCTGCGTCCATGGTTCTTGATGCTTGAAATGCTGTAGTGAAAGAAACAAGTCAGATTGGAGAGGCAGGTATGTTGTGACATGAAGGCATCAGCATGGATACTCGAAGGAAGGAGCTTATCGGTGATAAAAATAGTGGGTCGCTGCAAGAAAATCCTTATCAGGCTGTCGCGACCTCGGATCAGTGCACGTGACCACCCAGTTCACCTACAGTCTTACACTGACCAGACCAATGTCGAAACTCTGTGAATGGCGGTGTTGCCTTATCATAGGAAGAATAGAATCAACAACTTTGCAATCTGAAGCCCCGGGTTGTATCGAAACATCTTGTTTGGTCTCTCCTTGGTGGCACTGAGATGTCAACATCCCCCACCAGTGTCGGTTGACCTCAGTCCTGAGGGACCATTTTTTCAAACAGACAGTCCATATTCTTAGTCAGCTTGCAGTTAAGCTTTAAAATAAGTGTATTTATGATGTTCACTCCAGTCCATCTCGGTGAAGATGGCAGCGAAGCATGAACGGTTGCCAAGGTGGCGGGGCAAGGCCGCTTACGCTGCGCGGAAAGGTTCCTGACACCACCAGGATCGATCCTGGAAAACGAAGAGCGAGAAGGGTCTTGGTGGCCGTCCAGGTTGGACCAGATGCAGCAATATGTCCGGAGACAAGCGAGCATTGTTTTTGAAAGTTGGATAGGGGACATGCAACATTTCCAAGTCGATCAAGAAGCCTGAAATGATCATCCAACAGAAGGTAGTTGAGCAAATCAACCCAATTGTAGATGATCAGTGCATCTTATAGACTACGAGACAAACGCAATTCATCTCCTTGAAAGGACTCTGCCTAGGTATCAATGAGCGAGATGAGGAAAAATGCCGTCGTCCATTTACCCTGGATTGGCCCAAAATGCAACAGCCCTCTCATCTGTCGCCATTCCCGCTATTAACCTCAAGCCGGTCAATTGCCAAGGAAGAGATAAAGATCTCGGCACAAAATAACAGAAGGAACGGTCGAGTCTTGAAGATGCTTGCCCAGACAGGGATCGTTGCGGTCATTTGAGCAAGTTTATATCATCTCAAACTCGCTCGGGCTTGCACTTAGCTGAGACCCGCCCCCGCATTGGCACCCGTCTGCGGGTGTGTGGCAGGATGGGTGAGAATTGATGGAGACGTGATGGAACATGGTGATTAATGTTAAAAAGTGTTTAAATAGAATTGAAGTAGCATGAAGTAGCATTGTCTAGCTTTAGAAGCACATAAATATGTGACTATAGTAATAGAAACCCGAGGCCTTCTAAACCCGGCATGTGCACCCCAAATAACCGGCCACCCGCTCGGTCAAATTCACACCCGCCCCCGAACCTCCGGAGGAGGGCACCGGACCGCCTCTGCCATCCATCCAACCCGCAGTGATACGGCAGAAAGTAGCGACGCCAGAGCTGTTTTTGGCCCTTGTTAAATTGACGCACGCTAGGTCGTTAACAGCCTGGTACTCAGAAGCTACCGGCGAGTCAATTGACCAGGGAGGAGCTCAGCTCTCAAGAGCTCGGTTACACTCTCGAACGGTCAATGGGTGGCTGTTTATCTCATCTATAAAGCCGAACGACGCACCTGCTCTGGGAGAAGATTTGCTGCATCCTCATCTTCTCTCCACACTTCTCGCAAGACCCCTCTAGTCGACCTTGTCATCTTCACAGATTAATTGCGAACCAGCGTCTTCAAGATGATGGCCTTCAAGTCCCTCCTCGCCTTGGCTACCGTCCAGGCCGTCTCTGCCCACTTCGGTCTTGTCTTCCCCGATTGGCGAGCCGATACCCTTTCCGAGGAGAACGAGGAGCGCTACAGCCAGTGGACCTATCCTTGTAAGTCTTGACCTCTCCCTTGCCTCGGCAATTGTCCCAACCTACTGACACATCCAAGGCGCCGGCGTCGATTACAACAAGAAGAACGTCACTGACTGGCCCCTCGAGGGCGGCGCCCTCAAGCTTGAGCTGCACCACCCCTGGACATACGTCTTTGTCAACCTCGGCCTCGGCGAGAACTCGACCAACTTCAACGTCTCCCTGACTCCCCAGTTCCTCAACGTCACCAGCCCCGGCCAGCTCTGCATCGACGAGCTCAAGCTGCCCTCAGACGTCAAGGTTTCCGACGGCGACTTCGCCAGCATCCAGGTCGTCACCATCGGTGACTCGGGCAGCGCCCTGTACAACTGTGCCGACATTCGCTTCAAGAAGGGCGCCAAGGGACCCAGCAACTGCACCTCTGAGGTTGAGTACGTTGCCATCAAGGAACAGACCGGTGACGAGGAGGAGCAAGGCAGCCAGGGAAACTCTTCCGACTCTGATTCCAAGGAGAGCGGTAATGATAACGCTGCCGGCATTCTGGGCGCCAACATGGTGGCCTTGACCTCGGTCGTGGGTCTTGCTGCTGCTTTTGTGATGGGAATTGGCCTATAAATGGGACTGGCAGTGTGCAAGAAAGATGATGTGATGATATAATGAAGGCGTAATAAACCATCATGAGTTGAAAAGAAACCTTCTATGGCTCTATAATACATGCTCAACAAGCGCTCCGCTCTGTGTATATGATAAAACTGCCTATATAATGCAGCTGCTGTCATCACTGGGTATCTTCTTCCATCTGTCTTGCGTTAGCAGTTATCCCATGTCATGGATGGTGAGGCCGACGACTTACCCTTCAACCTCGCTAATCCCGCCCACAACACTGACCCATAAGAAAATTGATGTACTCCAACTTTAATAACAAGAAAAGAAGCGGTCATCTCAAACATCCAAAGTGCATACAATTCGTCATTCAAACAGTTGTCCGACCCGGCCCCTCACGTCATCCAACAGCGGCAATCACTTGTTCGGTAGCCAACTCTTGCAACACCTTGGCCATGGTGATGCGCTGGTTGGGGTTAGGATAGAGCATTTCCATGATCAGGCGCTCAAGGCGGTCCTTGCAGTTGAGGTTCTCCCTGGCCTCGAAGATCTCGGTGAGCCAGTCCCGCATCTGGGTGATGGCGGGTTGGCCATTTCCGTAGTTCTTGTGCGGCATGGTAGGATTGTTGACGCCGGCGATCTGCCAGTACAGAGGTCGCGGGTGCTGTCGACGAGCGCGAGAGTCGGGGAATTGGATCTTGCGCAACACGTAGAGCATGGTGACACCCATGGCCCAGACGTCAGAGGCCGTTCCGCGTTGCTTGCGCCCGATGAACTCTGGGGGGACGTAGTACGGTGTTCCGCCGGTCGTCGGTGAATTAGCGGCCAGGGTCGACAGACCAAAGTCGCAGAGGACAGCGCCTCGCTCTGGGGAGTAGAGGATGTTGGCAGGCTTGATGTCGTTGTGCACCATCTTGCGACCGTGGATGTAGCTGAGGGCGCTGGCGATATCCCCCAGGATTCTGACGGCGTCATTCCTGTCACCCAAGAACTCGTCGTTGGACTTGCTCCTCCACCGCGGTGCCGCCGTGAGATCCCTGGCATCCACATGCTCCATGTAGAGGGACAGGAACCGCGCATCTCCGCCGTAGTAACGTACAATGGACTCGTGCTGCAAGTCCTCCTGACTCTTGCACTCACGGAGCCACATGTCGGCCTGACGGATGATGTTCCGCTCATGAACAAAGGCCTTGTCGCTGGGGTTGGCAACACGCGTCTTGAGCACCTTGACCGTAACGATGTTGTCGGGCACGTGGGAGTGAGTTGCTGTGTAGACAGCCGACAGAGACGTTGATGCGATGGGCTCCCGCTTGGTGAGCTGGTACTCGTCCAGCTCGCAAACACCCGGGACTGCAATCGTGTCGCCCTTTTCCGCGTCTAGCAAAGCATGATTATTCGCAGTCGAGAGCTCTTTGCTGTCGCGACCGTTGGGGAGGGGAAAGACCAGATGATCCCCGGCAGGTCTGAGGAACATGATGGCGCCGTCGTCGCCGGGTGTCGCCGGATCAGAGACGCGGCGTTTCACCCTCTTCTCGTCATACTCGGGAGTAAGGGCTCGCTTGCCGCTCGAGTTGATATGGGCAGAGCTGGTCGTCGACGACACATCCTCGGGGATCGTCGGTTGCTGAGGTTGGTAGAGCGTCACTGGACGCTTCTCCAGCACTCGAAAGTCGAGGACGTCAATGTCTCGGACAGTGATGCGCCAGGTTCCAGGCTTCAGAGCCTTGGCCAGCCCCGGGTTGATGATGTGGGCGGCACTGAGGGGAGGACTCGAAAGTGGCGTCGGGGACACGCTGGAGAGAGAAATGGGCACGTCCGACTTGTTTAGGAAGATAACCTTGTCACTGGCGGGATCGTAATACAGCTCGCACCACAGAGGGGGCCTTGGAGAATCATCCTGTGTCTCGCCGGGGATACGGACGGAGAACTTGATATCCTTGGATGTCTGAGTCACGGCCAGAACCTTATGCTCTGGCTGCTCCGAGGAGGCAACCTCGGCGCGGAGAGCGAGCCACTGGCAACTGTCACTGCCGGGGCTCACAGACCGCGCATTGGGGAACTTGGCTAGAGGGCGGAAGAGGATGCGGATGCCCTGCTTGTGGTGGTGATCCTCAACCTGGAGGTCGTCCAGCGGGACGGCCACGGCGTGGGTCGCAGGGACCGGCTCATCCACGCGGATGCCCCTAAAGCGGGCGTCAACCTCGGACTGTGAGAATGGCTCAGTGCGTTCCTCTGAGATGGCCTCAGAGAGCGCGAACCTGGGTTCGGCCATAAGGTTGTTGGTGCCTGTTCGCCATGCGGCGGTGGTGGTAAGCAAGCAGGGCGGTGGGATGACGGGAGGCGAGACGCCCAGCCCAGGACGAGAGAAAAGCGAGTGAGTACCTTTGGTACCAGCCAACCAAACTAAGATGATCCAAAAGTAGGTTTACGATTGAGTGTGATTGTCTTGCTGTGAGTGAGCGTCCTAGCCGCGCGGCGCTGCGTAATTTGATGCTGTGTTGAGCCAGGCTGAAAAGCGTCCCGGTCGTGTGGTGGTGATGAGTTGGGGGATGAGTAAGAACTCGAGGGCTGAAACGGGGGATTCGATACGAAGTCGTCCCTCCCTCGGCGAGGCGATGCTGGCAAGGCACACGAGGCGGCGGAGCAGTAGCACGACTAGACTCAGGAGAGGTGAGGCAGTGGGCCAGCTGGGTTGGCAGGTAGGGGAGAGGAAGGGGTTTAATACTAGAGGACAGGAGCTGAGAGGAAAACGGGGCGAAGCGACGGAAGTTCGATGCGGCGGCAGCCCAAGCAAGTCAAGAAAAAGGTGATTAAATGCAGGAACCAGAAAACATCTGGGATGAGATGGACGGCTTCGAGTTTTACGGGGCGAGCTATGGGGGAACCAACAGGGCACATCAGAAGGACAGGACACGCTGGGGTCTCTTCTGGGGGGGTTGAAAGGACGACGGCGACTCTGGGACAGGCCTGCTGATGGCGTCTGGTCTCGTCTCAGTCTTCACGAGGAGGAAAAGGAAAAGTGACCGCCGGGAGTAGAGTCATCCAACAGATCGGGACAACTGTCGCATGGGGTTGTCGAGCCGAGTTGGATCGGGTCTAATAATAAAGAGCGGGTGCAGAGAATGGAGAGCAGGAAGCAATGGAAGACAAAGACAGCGTTGACGAAACGGCAGCGGGAGAACGGCGCGAAGCGAGGCCAGTGGGTGCCTGGGAGCGGTCCGAGTTGGGGTTCTGGATGGGGATGAAGGCTGCGCTCTGTCTGGTATTGGTCAGCTCTGCTGGTAGGGCTGATCGCAAGGCCTGCCTCAGTGTGTCGTGGCTGTGCTGTCTGGCTGTCTGGCGAGAAAGTAGGTATCTTGGCCGTCTGAATCTGGGGCCCATGTGCTTCGTTTGAAGCAAAGAATCTCATGGATGTCCTGCGCCACAAGCGAGAGTGTGTAAATGGGGCTGATGAGCCCTTTCACTGCGTGATGTCAAGAGAAAGGCGAGAATGATCTGGCATCCGCACAAGGATAACAACGATAGCCGGCGGCCTGACGACGTCCCGCTTACTGCCTGCTCAGGCGGGTTCGACCATGACGAAATTGACGCTGCTGGTGAGGGCATTTATCTCAGCATGACCATGCAGTCAAAGGATGGTGGATAGCGGCGAATTGTGTGGAATAAATCAGCGAACGTGAGGCTGTCACGACCTCCATACAGAGACACTGTCCTGCTTGGTTAGTTGTGGTCAGTCGTGGTCTCACCGTGAGATCCTCTTCGAGAATGGAATTTTCCTCGTGACCTGGGTTTGGCGGAGAGAGCGGGAACGAGCGACCGACGGGACACACCGACAACGGAGTCGTGCTGACGCTTTAGGCACTGTACAGCCCTGCATGGTGGGTGGTCTCGAAATTGTACGCCACCGGGTTTCCAATTGGTTGCACAATTTGATACGGGCCCTACGATCCTGCATGATTGGGTAGCTTGTTTTTCGCCTCCGCCATGATTGGCTCACGGAGTGGCGGAGTTATGCAGGCGCAGGCTCGCGTGCCCGATGAAGGGACCGTGCGTCCAATCAGAGCCAGATTTAGCAGCCATGTTTACGGCCTCAGGCATTGATGCCGGCATTCTTGGGGGCCACACACAAAGGGGAATCATGTTGCTATCGCCCGCACCCCCCAAGTCTGGTGCATCCTGTTTTCGTCACCAAGCCCGTTCCCATATTCCCAAGATCCAACCGCCCACAACAACCAGACTCCGCCCAAAAACCCAACGAACGAACGTTCTCAGCTCGCTTCAGCGCCCTCTGTGACTGCTGGACACTCCCTGTGAACGTTCTCGCCATGGCTATGATATAGATCCTCAAGCTCAGACGAGCCTTGACGCGGTACCCCCCCTGGGTTTTCTCTCCGGACACTCTACACGACCCCCGATCCTCCACCCCCGATACTCTACCAAATCCCATCGACTGTGACCTCGACATGGACGACCCGGGCTGGTCATGGCCGGCCTGGAAGTTCGGCATGAAGAGGGATGACCTCTTTACCAAACTCCACGATCAGTACAACACCTTTACCTTTAACCTCCAAGACCCCGAAGCTTTTCACCACGACGTCTACGAAATCTCCCGCGATGCTGATACCACCGACGAGTTCCATCGCTTGATGGCCGACCGACAGCGCCAGCGGATTCGCGAGCTACATGAATCTCTCGAATCCCTTGCTTTCGAGATCATCGCCAACCCCAAGTTGATGGACTCTGAGCACTGGCAGTTCGCGCTCCAGCTCTTCCGGACCAAGTCGTTTGACTCTATCGTCCGCTACTTTGCAAGCTATCTCCCCGACAACTACATCGATCGTCATGATCACCAAGACCATGACGCTATTTCTATCGCCTCCTCATCCTCCTTCTCCGAGACCAACAGCGTCAAAACCGAGGGTACCACGGCCAGCAGCGTCGATGATGCCCTCCCCAGTTTCTTTGATGGCGAGTCCGTCATGACAAAGGAACCTCTATCTATCCATACCAACATTCGGCCCATGGCCGTTGAGACCCCCCTCTCGCCTCCTCATTCTGAGGCATCGCACTCCGAGTCTTCCGTCTCGTCACCGACGTGTTGCTCGGAGTCTCACGAATACTCCTCCAACCCTTCCTCACGCTCCATGTCGTTTTCTGGGTCAGAGTCGGGACCTTTTGTCCCTGACTTGGCCCTGACACATGTCCACGATGACGATGAGACCTCGCAGTCTGACGATAGTGACACCGTTGTCACCTCCGACTCGGATTGCGCAGAGAGCCCGCCGCCGATGGACATGTTAGACGATGGAGAGCAATCTCACGATACCCTTGACGAGGAAGATCTGGAGGAGGACGAATTTCCTACCGCTCAATTTCCTGAAGATGCCAGCGACGCTTTCGATTTCTGTAACGATACCCCAGATTCAGACGACACTCCTACCCCCCGACAGGAGGCCATCGCGTCCTGCTACATTGAGTACAAGTCCGTTGCGTCGTGGAGGGTTCCCTCCCACCGTCGCTCACCTTCGCCCTCACCGAAGTACTCACCCTACCGCCGAGAAGGCTCTGCACTGAAGGACATCCGCCGGAGTCCTGAGGAAGCGCTGAGCAAGATTCAGAAACCCATGCTAGATCCCATAAAGAGACGGCCCATGGGTAGAAGAAGGCTGGATTAGCCTTTGGGGAGGCAGGGTGCCATGTATATATCTCACGCAAGCTGTAAATACCCGATGACTTTAATCTCTTTCTCATCCACTTCTACCGCCGCTCACGACAAGGTCACTCTTCCACTCAGCCTTAATAATGCGGTTCCTGTGGTCATTTTCAAGTGAAAATGCCCTGCTTTTAGAAGGGCGAGTGAGTACTATCTCTCGCCTGATGTGCCTGTAGTTTGACGTGACCTTGGTTCCTGGGTGGTGTGCATCACGACACGTGGGTCACCTGGTTGTGGTGTTGACATGCGACAACAGGGCATCACGAGGCCAACTCGGTTGTTTGCAAAGAACAGGGCGTCCTGATCAAGATGAGCACCGCGTGGATAATGACGTCGGTTATGTTGCTTTTGAATCGAATTCCCGCTGATTGTTCATCGGCGATGACATTTCTGGGAGCGTACCTTGCATGACGTTCCTGGTGTTGGCGGCTATCAGCAAGCCACGGTCAGAGTTTGCTGCAACTACACCGCAGAACTGCTCGTACCGTGATATAGGTAATATGAATAGATGAGAGATGTCTGTTGGGCGAGGGCTGGAGATTATTGCGTTTCATACATGGAGCTCTCCTTCATCGCTTGAGGGTCAAACATGTGGCTCGTTAACTAGGCGAGTGAGTGTCTTCGTGTCAAAAGCTCATGTGTCTGCAACCTTTCACATCTCATTCTTGTATTTAGTTCCTTGGGTATTTGGGCATTTGTTTGAGAGAGTAGGCCGTTTGTTCCTCTATCATCCAGCCTGCGAACGAGACCCCACGATGAGCGTCTTGCTGAAGGCTCTGCTCCTCTGCTTCGGCAGTGTTGCAGGTGCCCAAGGAGCCGAGAGTTCTCAGCCCCCGGAGGTTATTCAGGCCGGAGAGCTGTGATGGAGAGTTTATGAGAATTTCCTGCTACACCGCTGGCACGCAACCACAGGCATCCTCAAAGGCTACATCGCAACCAACGTCATGACTCTTGGATCAAGATCCCTCTGCGCTACTCCCCAGCGGACCAAACCATACGATCTGGAGTTTGAATCCTGGAAATCAAGGGACTTCAGTGGCATGGGGAATCCGGACATAGCGTCGGATCAAGTACCAGAGCTCAACAACACTGGGCCCGAGGCGGGCTTCTTTACGTACATGCTCGATGAGGCAGATCTCGAACTCACGCCTACTTGCAAGACTGTGCCCTGCGTTGAAGACTGCCGAGATAAACACGCGGCATCGAAGAAGGAGCGAGATGCATACATGAGTGTGTGGTCAACAATACTTCAGCCCAAGTTTCGTTGCAAAAAAGGCTCGAAATGTGGAATCAAGCCTGCACCCCAACTGATAAGGATGCCGAACACTCGAATGGAAATCAGCAGCTCGACTATGGTGGTAAGCCTAAGAATAGCCCGTTGTTGTCCTCTGTGATTACTGCGATTCCTAGGTAGGTAGGCAATTCGTATCCGGCCCGTCAACACTGCTTTTAAAGATCAAGGCTTGACACACCTGTACCACGGGACTCGAAAGCGAGAAAAGAAAAATTCGAAAAATAACGAACGGAATTTGTACCTCAAGAACCTTTACTGCGTGGTCTATACAAGCTGTGAAACCCGAACCCACGCAAGTCCACTAGCTTGCCATATTGTGGGTGGAAAGCAATAGAGACCGCAATAACTGGACATTCTACATGGCCATTGACGTGGTTGGTACTGTCTGTCATCTCTTGCCTCGACAGAGTTCAGGTCGCCATTCGTCGTCTCTTTTAGTTGCCTAGGATTGAAGACACAAGCGGCCATGAATGCTTTTGTCCCCCACTCTATGTGAGCTTGTGCAAACCATGGACTGAGCCTGGAAAGCAAACCTCGCCACATGTTAGGTAGTATCACTGAACATCTAGGTAAGTAAGTAGGTAGGTAGTGGGTAGATTGCTTGGATGGATCAAATATCAAGCTGCTTGGGTGGGCTTTTACTGTCATGCTGCTCAAGGTAGTAGGTACCATGCTCGGTTCCTGCTTGTTGTGTGTGTGTGTGTTCCTTCGACAAGACACACCCCGCACCTCATAGCTAAACTTGGCTCCAACACAAACACCAACATTCACTCCAATGGCGTCGAAGACCACCGCTCCCTACGGGGAATGGAAATCACCTATCTCGGTCGAATCTGTTGCTTCAAAGACCCGAAGCCTTTCCGCCCCCAGGGCTAGTGTGGGTTTTCTTCTGTGTGTACTGAACGGCTGCTGACATAGCACCGGCGACAGCTTAAGTCAGGCAGAGCCTTTTACACTGAGAGCCGAGAAGATGGAAGCACAGCCATTGTCGAGATCACGAAAGATGGACTGAATGAGGTCCTTCCAGCCGATTACAGCGCCAAAAACACAGTCTACGAATATGGAGGCTCGCCCTACGCCATCTTGTCTGATGGTCGTATCATATTCTCCAACAAGGGCGACACGGTTCACATCCTCGACCCGGACAGCAAGGAAGTCACCCCTCTAACCGCGTCCCCCAACTTGAGATACTCGAACTTTGATGCCAACCCAGCGTCTCCTTGGGTGTTGGCTAACCAGGAAGACCACGAGCATGACACCCCGGACAAAGTCCGCAACTACATTGTGGCCATCAACACTGAAACGGCTGAAGTCAAGCGAGTCCGGGACAGTGCCGATTTCTACTACACGCCGCACTTTAGTTTTGACGGGACAAAGGTCGCCTGGCTGGAGTGGAACCACCCAGACCTGCCCTTTGATGCGGCGAAGCTGTATTCCGCGGCTTGGCTCCCGGACGGTTCTGTTTCAGACGTTCGCATCGTCGCTGGAGACAACCTTGAAGGCGTTGCTGAACCTCGATGGGGTCCCGATGGCAGTCTTTTCTTTGGAAAAGAAGACGAGGCATACCGAAAGCTATTTCGAGTCTCACCTGACGCAGATGTGCCGGCTGAGATCAAGCTGGAAGGCCTGGACAACTCGGAATTCGGAGAACTGCGCTGGTTCCAAGGAAGGTGAGATATTCGTAGCCTTGAATGTTGATCTCTTGCTAAAGCCCATCAGTCACACCTACGCGCCATTGTCTTCTCGCTTCTTGGTTGCCGCCCCCGTCACCCTTGGAGTCTCGAAGGTGATAGTCATCGAATTGGAGACGGGTTCATGGAAAGAGGTTGCAGATGCATCGGTTCTATCTGAGGTCATGCTGGATTCAGTGGCTCGTCTGGATGAGAACTCGTTCATCATCATGGGGGCTGGGACGACTGCTGCCCGAGCGCTCTATCGAGTTGACATTAGCGACTCTGTTCAGATTACGAAGTTGCGCGGCTCTACGGAAGAGACTTTCCCAGTCTCTATATACTCGCAGCCAGAGTCGCTCACCATCTCCTCCAAGGGACAGCCACGTCGCAACATCCATGGATTCCTCTGGATGCCACATAATCCTGATTTCGTAGCACCAGATGGGGATCTGCCACCTCTCATCATGATGAGCCACGGAGGTCCCACCTCATATACAGGAATGGGCCTCAAATTGCGGATTCAATACTTCACATCGAGGGGGTACGCATACTTTGCCCTGAACTACAATGGATCCAGTGCCCACGGCCGCGCGTATCGAGAAGCTCTCTTTGGCAATTTTGGCTTGGTGGACTCGGATGATGCCGCAGAGTTTGCCAACTACCTCGCCGAGACGGGGAAAACGAGGACTGGAGCAGCAGGCATCACTGGTGTCAGCTCAGGAGGATACAACACCCTTCGGACCTTGACTCGCCACCCGTTGACCTTTGCCGGCGGTGTCTGCCTCTCTGGCATCAGCGACATCAAGCTCCTCGACGAATCCACCCACAAGCTGGAGTCAGACTACGTGGAACATCTGGTTCTAGCACCGGGAGTAGACAAGGGCGAAAAAGATCGGATCTGCCAGGAGCGAAGCCCATTGTTTGACGCCCACAAAACCAAGGCACCACTGCTGCTGTTGCACGGAAAGAAGGACATGGTTTGTCCCCTGGACCAGGCAGAACAGATGGCGGATGCCATAAACGAGGCAGGAGGTGATGTCAAGCTGATTGTTGCCCCGGAAGAAGGGCATGGTTTCTCGCAGCCTGGAAATGTGAGGATGTGGTTGGAAGAAGAAGAGAAGTGGTGGCGGAAGACCTTGCTCTAGGTGTTTTCGCAAGTGAATCAGTTGGGTAACGAGGAGGACACAAAGAGTAAGAAGTGTTGATTGTATGGGGACCAGTACCAATGCCTTGTTGCTTCCCGTTTGATATCGCCGTCATGCAGCGACTTCAACAACATATCCACTAGCAGAAGGGGTTTGCGGGAAACAAACCAGGCTGGGATCCATGCCAAGGGACGACTTGCATTTCCACCTCAACTGACCAGTACAGTTTTTGTAATGGATGAAATGTGTCTTCTTCAAGACGATCTTTGGTTCGGATTGGCGTTGAGGCAAGCACCCAAGCAAACATCTACAGTACCTGCCCAGGGAGGTGCTATTGGACCGCCGAGGCTAGCCACCAATACAGCCATCGATTCTATTATGGGCAGTCAATTCATCTCCTGCAAAGGCCTCAGAGTGGCGCAGTCTACAGACGCTACCGATATCCAGCCAAGCTAGCCTCAGCCTCATCTGGTCATTGTGCTTAATTCTGGGTTGGTGAGGAGCAATGGGACACAATTGCAGCGATAGAGGAAGTGCTCGATGGCTGCCGACACTTGATCCATCAAGTTCCACACCTAAAGGATATTGCTTCCAGACTGAAGGCACTGGGAAAGGAGGTGACAACCAAGAAGACGAACGGGATAGTCGTAGGTCGCCGCTCTCCATGTTTTGACCAGTAACGACTGACTTGATTTACGAACCGTGCGAGTTTGTCAGGGCACAGGACCCAGACAAAGGTTTCAGTCCCTGGGAGGCTGCTCGGGCTACTTCTGCTGCACCATCATTCTTCAAGTATTCGTTCACTCTAGTACAGGGGAAGGATACATTGACGGTGCAGTTCACAATAGCTGCCCAGCTTTCGTTACCGATTCCGAGCAGAGGCTCTTGTGGGAAGACGTTGGGGACCGCGAGCCAGACATTTTCCTGTCCCTTGGAACTGGCCTCGGCACTCAAGCATCACTCGAACCCATGAATGCGCTCTCGTCGGGTCCTCGATATCGACGACGAGCAGAGCTGCGAAGACATCTGGAGAAGCTACTACGCAAAGGCTAAGACATCAGAGCAAAAGAAGGGATGTCCAGTCGAGGACGGTAACATCCGTATCAACGTCGAGTTCAAGGGCCCGAGACCAGAATTCAACAGCATCAAGGAAGTACGGGAAATCCAGCGTCATGTCAAGAACTTGCTGAAGGACAACCCCTTGATCTCTCAAGTGGCGAAAAGACTTGTAGCGAGTTTCTTTTACTATGAAGTGTCCTCTCGGACATGCTTTGGTGGCCAGTACAACTGCATTGGTAACAAATGAACTCATCTTCTGGTCGTGGCGCATGCTAATGGCTTATAGGAAACATCCGTTGCCGCTTCGAAGGAAGAAGCGTTGAAGGCCTGGGGGGTATTCTACTCGACTCCACCCGTGCTACCGGATTCGTACCGTATTTCCTCCTAGAAGAAAAGCATGGCTCTGTCGGCTAGGATGTACAGGTCATCTCAAATCTTCTTGAGCGAGAGGTACCCTGGAGACATGGAGGGCGTAGTTTATGCAAGTCAAATGGCTGATCTAACGCTAGCTTGAACAACAGCTGGTAGAAATGAAATAGTAAGATATACGAGAGCTTTGATGATTTGATAGACGGGTAAACAAGATATGGACGTTGTCTCGATGATGAACAGGTTTCTTTCATCCAGGGTGAAGTTGGCAAGATCTCCAGACACCAAGACGCCCAACGGACCACTTATCGTTCTCAATGTTGAGACATGAAATCAGTATCACTAACCAATATAAGAACAAGTCTAGGAATACTTTATTCAAATGCCAGGGTGAAGGCCTCGTCAACCCAGGTCCAGTCCAGGGTGGGAAAACACTGTCTAACCAATCCGCCCCCTATAGCTGGTGTGCAATTCGGAGTCTGTTGCAGTAAGGCTGCCCACATCCAAAACCTCTGGAGAAGTGAAGAGAACACATACACTGGCCCCGAGATCAGCTGAGAGCTGAGGGAAATATTCACTTTCCAGGCTTTGAGACGCGCCATGCATGAGTCCCAGTAGGGACGAAAGAATCGTCAACAACCAAATGACATCAATATTGGAACCACCACCATTGACGGCTCGGTTCACTTGTCACTTTTCCAAGTTCAATATGCCTAAAAGAGAATTGATTATATAAACAAGATTCATGCTGTCGTCTTATCGTTATATTACAAAAACCACTCATCGGCCATTAGAGACCTGACTTGAGCTCTCCCCTTGACTTCCAAACCTCGTACTCAAAGTCGGGCTGGAATTCCGTGTATAGAGATTCCTAAGTAGCAAGGTTAACAAAAAAGCTCTGCGAGGGGTCACGGCAAGAGAAACTCACTGGATCGGCGTTGAACTTGTACGTGTACTGCGCCTCCTCGTCACCAATGATCTGCTTGGGCAACCCTGTGCTCTCAACGAGCAGCTGCACCTCACACGACCTCTCCATGAGCGAAAAGAGATACGCCGCCTCATCAACAGTCCCACCAGCCGTGAGAAGCCCATGATTCTGCAGGATAACAGCTCTATTCTTAGGCCCTAGCGCCTCGGCGATGCGCACGCCCTCCTCGCCCTCGAGGACGACGCCGCCAAAGCTCGAGTAGACGCTCTGGTTGTTCCAGAAGATGCAGGCGTCCTGGTTGATGATGTCTAGGGGACGGCCGAACGTCGACCACGCCTTGCCGAACCGAGAGTGCGCGTGGCAGGCCGCGTCGACGTCGGGACGGGCCTTGTGGATGGCTGAGTGGATCATGAAGCCCGCGGCGTTGACGGCGACGCGGTTGCCGCCTATGACTTGGCCTTCTTCGTTGATGTGTACCATGTCGCTGGCCTTGAGCATGCCAAAGTGAACGCCCATGCTGAGTTGCCTATTAGTATGAAGTTCTCACAGGGGGCAAGCGATGAAGTGCAACTTACGGGTTGATCCAGAACGTGGTAGGATCGACAGGATCGCGAACACTGATATGTCCCGCAGCACCCTCAGTGAAGCCCATCCGAGAAAACACGCGGAAAGCACCAGCCATGTGCTCCAGCTGCCACTGCCTCTTCTGATACGGGTCCTCGATCCTGGGAATGCCGGGGTAGGCGATGCCCCCCGTTGCGACGGCCGCAAAGTTCTGGTTCACCTCGGCCTCGGGGGCGGGAGCCGTGGCCTCGGCATTGGTGGCAAAGGACGCCGAGCGTGGGACGGCGAGCTTTGAGAGGATGGGCTTTTGAGACGGGGCGATGAGGCGTGGCTTGAAGGCATTGGCGAGGGAGCGTGTGGTATGCTTGGTGATGAGTCGCCGCAAGGGCGCGGTGCGGAGGGATGCCGAGGAGAGCATTTTGAATGTGCGAGTGTTCAATTGGAGTACGACAAGTTGAGCCCTGGGCTAGAGAAGAGTAACAATACTGAGTAGAGTCACTGAATCACTAGCAAAGACGAATCTATATCTCATGAACGAGGCCCCCGCTCAGCCTTTGCACATAAACTCCCGAGACCGGACCGGCCAACCCGGCCCGGAGGTCAGATATCGAGCCGATCCCCCCTCTCCATGGAGATAACCAGAGAGAAAGTTAGGTATGTAGGGTTGCCCGTTAGCGGCGAACCACTCACTCCTCCAACCTCGGTGGATCTCGTTTGAAATGCGGGGTGCAGAGTCATGACAAATCTGGACGCGGCCATTTGGCCAACTATGGGGGTTAGTTAGTTGGCGAGTTGTGACTAACAGATAGGGAGGCTTGAAGCGTGGGGTGGGCTTGGCTTGGAGTTGACCTCATCAAGTTGTTACAAACATACACGACGGTTCTGGCCGAGTCTTGGTTATGGAGTTGAGGCTGAACATCTACTCTGCCATGTCATGTCTCCTCCTAGGTCATGGGTCGACAATGGTCTGTGAATAACTTGAATTATAGTCGACGATTCGCTCGCTCTATCAATTTATGGTATATGCCCTCGCTCTTTGTATCTAATCAGTATAACGCGCATCGCCAGACCTTCCGCCGTCGTTGTCGAGACCGACGCTCTGCCCGTCGATCCAGCCCTTGGGTCTCCGGCTCAGCTTCCACCTGATGGCCATGCACAGGGCGCTGAAGGTCCTTATGCCGAAAGCCACCCAGAGAAGGATCTCGGACACAAGACGTCTCCTGGGACGCATGCTGATGCCCTCGGGCAGCCGCTCCTCAAAGTATCCCAGAAACTTGACAAAAAAGACCGACGTGACACAGGCATGCATCGCCGCGACGCCAAAGTAGGCGGCAGAAAGACTCCAGTAAGACAACCGCACCTTGTCCCACACAAAGTCGTCGTGGTTCTCAATCTCCTCCTTGGTGCCCTTGGGGCAGGGACACCAGCGCTTGCCGATGATGCACCGGCACCTCATCCAGTGCGGCCTCTTCTGGATCATCCACTCCTGGACCATACTCCAGGTCCCGAGTACGAGGGCCGACACCAGCATGACCCAGAGGAGCCAGCTGGAGATGGGCAGTCCGTTGGCGACCATGTAGGAGCGCCAGGCCTCAAAGAAGATGTTGCCGCAGGGGTCCTCGTATGCTCCAAAATTGGGGCAGTCCCATGTGTCCTGCGGAAGATTGAGATCCCTGGCGATCTGGTGGAGGTCGTTGACGATGTTTGAGGACCATCGTAGACCTGACGAGGTGATGCCCGCCTTGGGGAGGTTCTTGGGGGCATTGGGGTATTCCCAACCAAATGAGCTGGCGTACCAGTTTAGTTGCACCAGGAACTTGGAGGTGTCATTGTTGGGGACGAGTCCATCAAACTGGAGATTGGTCAGTTTCAGCAAGCGAGATTTATGTGAGTGAGAGTGAGTGTGCATGTATATATAAGTGTGTAGGTGAGTAAGTGAGTGGATGAGTGAGTGAGTGATTGGGTGAGTGAGTGAGGGAGGGAGAAAAGAAAGAGGGTACGGTACGCACAGTTACTAGAGCCAGGGGCTTCCAGAACAAATGATTGGGCTCATCACCTCTGCCAGGGATGATTGTGGTGCCGGCGATAAAGACGATAAATGCCAAGATGACAGAGATGACGCCGCCAATCATGGCCAACACGAGGAGGGCATCATTGATACCCTTCCTCGTGGGCCTGAGGAGGGAACTGAGCATCGAGGAGACCTGAGCCGATGTTGACGATCGAGATTAGACGCAACGACGAGACGAGACTGTCGAGATGAATATTACAAAAAAAGTCAAGGCATGTATGTATGTACGTGAGAAGGGATGAAAGGAACGAAACGAAAATCAGGTCAGGCTTCGCCTCCTATTCAAAGACGACGTTCGCGCGCGTTTTTGTTGTGGCTGACGGGCGATGGAGGGATACGAATGAATAACAACGCGATGACTGAGGCGGCGACCGAATCCGGCCTAGTCGGGGGTCTCGCAGGCTGCTGAAGACTATTTATTTACAGCACGTGAGCAGCGTAGCCGCTTGCAATTTCAGCGGTCGGCCGACCCTGTAACTCCCCCGCCGCCTGGGGCGTAGAGGTACCTGCAGCTTGGACGCCCACTGCACCTGCAGGTACTGCCCGTATTAGCAGACAGGAGGCAAGAGCACCTCACGAGATCTGTCTCTTTTTTTCTACACCCAACACATTCATTCCCCCAAGACATTTTATCCATCTTGGATACGACAACATCATTCCCCCTTCCCCGAAGCATCCGGCTTCTGGGCAGGCAGGTTGCATCCAAATGATCTCCTACTCTCGTTTGCGACTCGGCAGATGAACATGCGCTAACCCTCCCTGCGTTTGCGGAGTCGGCGCCAGAGGGTTGAGCTTCTTGGCAGCCTCCAGACTCTCTCGTCAACCATGGTCTTCATCTTTATACCCGCTCCCGCGTGTTCGTTCCCCAGTCGGAAACACCCATCATTGGCCATATCGAACGCCGTTCGAGAATCTTCCCATGTCGCAGTAGGATCGAGCCGAAACCTCTCGAAACAGGGGACACCGAAACCCCTGGTCAAGCAAGCCTGCGTGTGGCCCCGAGAAAGGGGCAAAACGCCCCATCGGTTTCTGCCCGCAAACACCTGAGCAGAAACAGATGAAGCGAGGTCATTGTGAATCAATGTTTGGGTTCTGATCTGCAAACCCGGGAGTCTATAATGCAGAGCATATAGATATTCAACTGACTAGTACATCTGGCACTACTAACACCACAACCACCAACACCAACACCTTGCTGCCAGACCTACAGCAGACCAGCACACCCCGGAAAACTCTCTTTTATGTGGCCATTCAGTGAACCACTGCTCCTGCTCCCATCTCGTTTACCTCGAAAGAGCGCCTTTCGAAACCGCCCCTCTTGAGTCTGTCCCCAAACGACAAACTCGGGCCTCACGTTAGACCCAGTTGGGACTGACTACCGCTGGCGATCCACTTACAGTGAGCTTACCGGCCTCCTGTTGCCAGGCCCAGCCTGTCAGAGGAAAAGAGTCAAGACGAGTGTCTGCCGGGGTGAGCTGAGTGCTGACACCAGCATGACCGGGGCTTGAAACGGCATAACCATGCTGGATCGTGACCCCTCACCCGTTAACTGTCGGATGTAAAATGAATGGCTGCTTGAGGCCGGCCTTGAGGTCCAAATCTCCGTGAATACGGGGCGCCGTGAGTTTTTCCACCGCTCGCCGGCCGGTCTGGAGATGCTTGGCGGGGGCCGAAACTACCGGGGCTCAACCTGTCAGCTCTCGCCTCAACTTCTTTAAAAGAGTTGATATCGCCCGGGTCGAGAAGGAAGAGAGAGAATAGCTTCAACCAGTGCTGGCTTTGGATGATTCGACCTGGGGTCTAGTCCCGATTACCTTCTTTTGTTTCTTTCTGACGATCTTTACTAGTCCAACCGACTACATACACTCCCTTTACCGTATTATCACACTCCTCGTTCACTTACACAAGTCGTTATCACCATGTCTCGTCTTCTCACCCTCGCTGCCGGCCTGGCGCTGGCGGCTGCTCAGCTCTCCTCGTCCTCGCTCGAGAACCACGTCGACTCCCTGACTCTGGGTAGCTCGTTCAACCCCGTCCAGGAGGCTTACTGGACCGGCTTCCCTCACCATCGCCGAACCCCCTTCGCCGTCTCTCCCGACGGCAAGACTGCTTACCTGGCTTACCTCGATGCCAGCGGCACCGGCGTCCACGTCCAGGGCGTTGACCCCAAGACCTTTGCCGCTGTTGGCACTCCCGTCACCATCAAGGCTGGCGAGGAGGCTGGTGGTCTTGTTGCCCACAATGACGGTTTTGCCATCCTGACCAACGAGGTCGTCTCCGGAGAGGCCAAGGACCCTCTCCCCGTCATCTACAAGTACACCAACGGCAAGCAGGCGTTCCGCACCCTCCTCGGTGGCGCTGGCCTCGGCGGCGACTCTCTTGCCTCCCCCGATATCAACGGTGACCTCGTCTTCTCCGAGAAGGCCGGCTACTACGCCGCCTACATCGTCGTCACCTCCTACTCTGGCTCCGCCTCGGGCCACTTTGGCGATGCTATCCGATACATCACCACCGACGGCAAGATCGAGGAGATTGCTGGTGCTTCCTCCTCTTGGGGCTGCTCCCACAACACCGGCATTGCCTTTGAGGAGGCCGACGAGCCTCCCTTTGCCTCCCTCTGTGCCGAGGACCAGGGTGCCATCTGGCTCAACACCGAGACCCAGGGCATGGGCAGCAACGGTGTCAAGGTCTCCAACGAGATGACCATCAACGGTGGCAGCAACGAGCCCATGGGCGGAATGGGTGGCTCTTACAGCTCCCTCGCCCGCTTCGTCGGCTCCGACTCTTACATCTTCTCTTGGGTCTCCCGTGGCGCTGTTGACCTGACCCTCAACGACTGGATGGGCCAGGGCTACACCAAGGCCCAGAACCGCACTAACAACCGCAACGTCGCCGTCGCCCTCTTCTCTGACAAGAAGACCCTCGTCGGCGAGCAGGCCAGCTCCACGGTCGGTGCCGCTGACGGTGACAGCCAGATCAACTGGGTCACCGAGGGTGCCAACGACTGCTCCAACGCCCACGCCGCTGCTTTCGACGCCTCCAGCGCCCTCGTCTCCTGGGAGGAGATCTCCAGCCCCGTCTGCCCCTTTGAGGCCATGGGCTGCAAGGGCAAGTTCGTCGGCACCAAGTTCCAGATCGTCGACAGCAAGGGTAAGAAGGTTGGCGAGCCCATCAGCTCCGACGACACCTACGTTGCTGGCGACATGGTCACCATGGCTGACGGCCGCATTTGCTGGCCCTACGTCAACATGGCCTGGTCCCTCGATGGTCCTACCCAGGGCTCCGACGTCACCAAGATCTCTTTCGCCTGCGTGTCCAACGGCGCCGGCTCTGGCTCCGGCTCCGGCTCTACTCCCGCCTCCAGCGCTGCTGCCTCTCAGCCCGCTGCCACCAAGTCCGCTGTTGCTGCCAAGCCCACCGCTGCTCAGTCCACCCCCGCTGCTGCGAAGCCCTCCTCCGTCCAGGCCGTTGAGGAGTCCAGCCAGCAGTCTGCCACCATCCCCGACGATGCCCCCCGCCCTTCTTTCGCCTCTGTCTCTGCGGATGTCTCCAACGTCCTGCCCGAGCCCACCAACGACGTTGCCTCCTCGGCCGCTGCTGAGGCGCCCTCGTCCATCGCCGTTGAGGAGCCTTCCTCCGTCGTGATCAAGCCCTCTTCTGTTGTGGCTGCTCCCTCTACTGTTGTGATCAAGCCCTCCCAGCCTGCTGCCACCACTGCCCCCGACGCCGAGGCTCCCGCTGCCACCGAGTCCGGCGCCCCTGAGGAGGGTGATGATGAGGACTGCAGCGAGGAGCCCACTGAAGCGCCTGTCGAGGAGCCAGTCGGAGCTACCACCGAGGTTGCCCAGGCTCCCTCGGCCACCCGCACCCGAAG
>JABFEX010001812.1:0-17144 GCA_013623515.1 Fusarium illudens
CCCGATGCCCACCCGCCTGCAAGACTCCTCTGATGAGGAGTCGCATTCGCGATCGCCGACTCCTTCATCACGAGCTACACCGGCGCACCGAAGTCTAGCAATGAGGGAGCGGGAAAATGTTCGCAATGCATCTGCATCCAAGAGAAAGCGCGCCGATACAAGAACTGGCGAATCCTCGAATTCCCGAAGGAGGACGGTAGAGCCATCTGCAGATAGCGACGACGACGACGACGGTGACGACGTTTACGACCCCGACCAACCATTGGAGGAACGTCGCAAAGTCCAACAGGGCTTCAGAGACCTGTTTCGTGAGGTGACGGAGAATGCCGAGGAATACTTGCAATCCGACTCCCGAGGACTGCACGATGCCATCCTCCGAGCGGACGAGCTGTCCAAGAAAGTACGACAGACCACCGAAGCAACGATCGATTCGCGACTGCTTGTCAGCACTACCGACCTGTCTTATCGAAAGACCCTACGACTGACCCAGGGCAGTCTTTCCCAAGGCCTTGATGTGGACGAGTTTGTGTCAAAGTGCATCACCTACATGAGACAAGGTCGTGGCATCAGCGATGACAATGCGCCAGAACTGTCGAGTACTCAGCGGCAAAGAAGAAGACCAACCAGGGGTGACGACGACGGCGAAGATGATGTTGGAGACGATGGTGATATGATGAACTGGCCTCATCTTGGCCGTTTCGCTTCCTTGCCCTACATCCGCCGGCCAGCTCTTCCCGGGTTCCTCCTTGGTCCGCTTTCAGTTGAGAAGAAGGCGCGCAAGATCACAAAACGAAGTGCGCCTTTCCGGCCCAACAACCTGACAGAGACTCGCCCGGAAGTGCTCAATGTTGAGGATTTGGCCAAGAGGGAAAATGATCTCACTGCAATCTGCGGCAAGATCCTCCATCAACTGCAGAACATACAAGCCGACATTCAACAAACTGTGATGGACCTCATCGACGATGACATGGACGACGATGAGAAGAACAGGATCATGCACAATCATGGCCTACGAAGCACTGGTGGTATCGATCTGATGCGGTTCGTTGTGAACCCAAAGTCGTTTGGCCAGACAATAGAGAACATGTTTTATGTCAGCTTCCTCATTCGAGATGGGAGAATCGAGATCGACTTTGACGAATTCGGTCTCCCGGCCCTAGGTCAGTTTTTTTTCACCAGCAAAGATGCCCGACAACAGCTAACGTGGCTTGCAGCTCCTGTGGATAGAGAGGCAGAAGAAGAGGAGCCGACACGCCATGGTGCTGCTAAACACCAAGCAATTCTGTCAATGGACATGGAGACTTGGCACGATATCATTGACACGTTTGACCTACAGGAGCCAATGATTGCGCATAGAAAAGAAGCGACGGACACAGGCCCCGGAGCGCGGGGCTGGTACAGCTGAGGGAGGAGGGAGTGGTTACTCCAGCTGAAGACGGACAACTCGAATCGTATTGTCATGAAAGCCCTGATACCCTTGTTGTCCTTGGTGGGCAGCATTCCGGAGCAGGCGATGTTGGGCTTGTGCACAGGCCTCTGGTGCGCCAGAGAGGCACATATTCTTTGTTCTCGTCACCCCCTACTTGTGGATACAATAAGGACGAAGGTGTGTATGATCCATGCTTGACTGAACCGCGTTCCTTTGACAGAAAAGGCTGGCAAAGAGAGAGGGGGGGCACACTTTATTTTTGGCGCATGGGACTCGCGTCAAAGGAACTGAGAGTCAAAGAAACTGTATAGACAAAGACCTTCCCTTGCATGAGGACCTCGACCATTGCAAATGATGGCATCTTCTGGGAAGCCCGGTGAGGTTAGTGTCGCCAGACTCCCTCCTTCAAAAGACGCAGAGTTCTCTCGACTTGACCAAGGCACTCTCAAACACCTCAAGACCCTCAAACTTACTTCCCATAACGTTTCACCAACTCGGAAAACATCTACATCTCTTTTCTGATTACCGACCTACCTACCCACCGACCATCTTCCAATATTCCTTGTACTGTTCGTTACAATGCGCCCCAAATCAGACCGACGCGGAGCTCAGCCGCAGAAGCAGGAGCTCCCTGCCGTTCAGGAAGATGGAACAAGCAGCGTACCTAGATCTTCTATCGCGCCACGCATGATGGAGAAAACCAGTGAGCGGCTGGACCAGACAATCCGTGAGCTCCAGGAGAAGCTGGAGGGCGCCCTGTCCAACCTGGAGAAAAGTGTCAAGGCTATTGCCTCTGATGTCAAACGCGACAGCCGTGGTGAGGTTCGGAGAGCCCTGGAGGCGGCTCATGATTCCGCCAAGGAACACATCGAAGGAGTTTTCGATAAGGCTACCGACTGTCTGCGAGACGACAACAAGTTCTTCCAAGATATTATAGGCGACATGGAGTCTGAGATGGAAGAAAGCTTTGCAGAGGACCTGATATCGCTCCAGGCCGAGCCGGAGGGTGCCCGACAACAGACAGGCAAAGTTTCCGGTGAGCCGTCTACCGCACCTCGAACCGGCCGCGTGGCTCGCAAGCAGTCCAACATGTCTTCCCACACTAGCGCTTCTGGCGGCTCTACGAAAGGCTTCACGGATATATTCAACGAGGACGGAAAACCTCGTGAAGGACCCGCAGGGGGCAGTTCCCAACAACTACCGCCGCGACCACCAGCCCCAACGGGCGATTCCCAGGCAGCACCATCCGGCACCAAGACTCGTTCGTCACTCTGGGGCAGGTGGGGATTTGATCCAAGACCCGATCCCGGTGCCAATAAGAAGGAGGACGTCGTTACAAGCCAGGACGAACTTGAGACCGAGAAACTGGCCGAGCCCAAGGAGCTAAAGACTGGCGACTACAACGATCTTGATCCGATGATGCGAAGCCTCCTGGAAGCCGGGGACGATCTTGGCCAGGAGTTTGATGTGGGTATCAAGACGGTTGACAATCAAGAGTGGCAGGGTGAAGCAGAAGACCCCTGGCTTCTCCAACAACAGCTCGACACCGTCGCATCGGATCTTAAGAACCGAGAGGACTTGGTCAGCAAGAAGGACAAGATGATCAGGGAACTCGAGGTGGAGAACCACGGGCTCAAGACGAGCAACAAAGCTCTCAAGGCGAGCCTGGGATCCATGCCCCAGGCCCCCGGTGCGGCCGGCACTCCCGTCGCAGGCCAATTCGGCCGCATGGGGTCCGTGGCATCGTTCCCTGTAAACAGTGCTGCGGGATCTCCGCACGCCGGCAACCTAGCCTGGGTCAACGCGTGGCTTCCCAAGGCCGTTGGACTGCAGGTGGAGAGGCTTAACAGGGCCGTTGGGCGCTGCACCGCCGAGCAGAGTGCCTGCTTTGACAAAATAGAGAAACTTGAAGGCAGGCAGACACTCGCGGAGAGGGTGTGTATCACGGCCCTCAAGAACTCTTCGGAGAAACACCGTCAAGATTTCTCGCAAACCATCACCTTCTTGGAGGAGTTATCGGGACACTCGAAGAAGAGCCAGGGCTGTCTTGCGGACGAGCTCTTGGGGGTGGATCTGGAGTCAGCGGTATCCGCGCCTGAGTCGGCCGATACGGAGACGACCCCGAGGAATGTGCCACTGCCTGACGTCTCTGGCAGCGATGCTGCGACGCCTACGCCTGCAACCTTCAACAAGAAACCGGCCCCTGTCTCTGGAAGTCCCTCCTCTCACAGCCCGGACAGTTCGCGGGGCACCAATTCACATTCTCATGAGTCCTCCTCCCATACATCCGTTTCCTCCCCACCGGCGGAGCCAGCGCCTGTCGAGGATAAGGATGGGTCGCCATCGCCCAAGGATTCTGCCGATTCCCCGAAGGCGCCGTCATCTGCTGGCGGGATCCGGTCACCCAGGAAGAAGGGCACCTCACCAAAGGTGCCATCGCCTCTTGCAAAATCCCGCACTGTTCGTGCAGAGGGCAACGACGAGAAGGGCAACGACGAGAAGAGCAACGACGAGCAGGACTCGTTCAAGGAAGGCTTGGTCAGGGAAGTAGACGACCCGGAGAGGGCAACGCAGAACATGGTCGACGTCATCGACGCGTTAGTGATGGGACTGTGGTCTTTCTTTGCTCATCTTGGCCTGATCGTCTTGAGACATGGAGGAGCCTGGGTTCGCGTCGCCAAGTTCATCTTCCATGTTTGCGGGTATGTGACGAGCCAGATTGGTAGGGGGTTCCGTCTGATCTTGCCGTTTCGCCGTGATCCAGACGAGGATGCGTCGGCACCGACCTTTCCCCGGCTGCCATCGCCTTCATGCTTCATCATTGTCATGTACCACTCGATGGCCTTCTTGACATTGCAGGTGTACATTGCGTGTCAGCGGGAGAGGAACATCTGGTTCGAGGCCAACGGGCTGACGAGGCAGTACATGCTGCAGCGCAGCCGGAACAGCCACAAGTGGTGGCTCATCTACGGGGTAGATGGGTCGCTGGTGGTAGGGTGGAAGGAGGTTGAGAATGCGATCAAGCTGGTTTACATACTCTGGTTGACGAGTGTGAAGCACTTGAGTGGTATGGCATACGGCACGGAAATTAGGTGAGCGATGTTGGTGTTGGTTTGAGGGGGATTCAATGTTTGTTGATTGTTTGCTCTTGTTGAGACGTCATGGATGGATTTGGAAGATGCTATTTTGTTTGGTCCATGTCACGGGAATATGCAGGGAACACACGTCATTCATTCTCTCTCTTGGATACCTAGGTAGGGTAGGCGCAACTGGGATAGGAATTTGGAATTAGTGACCAGGGTTGATTCTATTGGTTCGTTAGTTATCTAACAAATTATGCCTGATGTTCCCATGCTACGTACCTAGGTATGCACCTCGGTCTCGGATCAGGGCTGCTGCATGTATATTCGCAACGGCGGCGTCTGCGCGCGTACCTATTACACATCCATCCACTAGGTAGCAAGTATACGGAGCACAGCATTTGGAATTGACGCCACATGGCACCACTCGAAGATGAAAATGAAGGCGCAGCAAATTCAAATTCCTCCGTGCCTCGGTATCAAATATTTCCCCGTGGGTCGCCGGGTGCCTGGATCGGCCGAGCCCGAGTCCGAGTCCGCCCATCCCTGCCTAGAAGCTTAAACGGGTTTAAACCCAGCGAAAGAAGAAGAAGAAGAAGAAGAAGAAGAAGGCTAACTGACTTGCTGCGGGCAGTTGATGTCATCACGAATCAACCATTTGCATTTGTCTATTACCAAGCTGGGGGCTGCGTCTGGTAGCATACTACCTACGGATACGCAGAGACCTACTGCCATGTTACGAGCCTCGGCGAAGAGTCGGCCGCTGTATTTAAACACGTCTCTTCTCCCTGCTTTGCCGAAATCTTCTTCATCTTCAGAGACATTGCAACAGTCAGCGATTCAACGCATCCTTCAGCCAACGCCAAGCCTTGCATACAGCTCAACAGGCTCTGCTCGACATTTCAGCGTCATCCATTCTCAACGTCCCTCGACCTTAATCAAACGACATAGAGCCTTCCTTCCAATTCCTACTCCCTCACAGACACGCACCTTTACCCAGTCACGCCATCTAGCAACCATGTCTTCAAAGCTCATCCCCTCCAAGCCCGAGGATGTCATGGTGATCCGCAACGTCACCCCCAACATCGCAACCTTTTCCGTGCCCTTTTCCCGCTATGGCAAGATCAAGATCGGCGGCCGGGGCACCCTGGTGAAGCTCACCTCGGGCGGCCTCGCCGTCTTCTCCCCCGTGGCCCTCACCGAGGCCGCCAAGGCAAAGGTCGCAGAGATGGGCGGCGACGTCCGCTACATCGTCGCCCTCGACTTTGAGCACCACATCTTCGTCTCAGAGTGGGCAAAGGCGTACCCCTCTGCAAAGCTCGTCGGACCCGAGGGTCTCCCCGAGAAGCGCGCCAAGCAGCAGGACGACGACCCCAAGATCGGCAACGAAGAGTTCGCCGTCGTCTTCACCAAGGAGAACAAGCGCGACGTGCGCATCGGCCCCGAGTTCGACGCCGACTTTGACTACGAGTACGTCGACGGCCACGCAAACCTCGAGATCGTCTTCCTGTACAAGCCCGAGCGCGTCGTCATCCAGGCCGACCTGCTGTTCAACCTGCCGCCCACCGAGCAGTACAGCAAGGTTCCCGAGGCCGAGGTCCCCCAGGACGGGGCCATCGGCAAGGTCTTTGGCTGCGTGCAGAACCCGCGGGGAGACGTCAAGTGGCTGAGGCGCTTCAACTGGTACGTGGCCTCCAAGGACCGCGACAGCTTCAACCAGAGCATGGAGCGCATCGCGCAGTGGGACTTTGTCACCATGATTCCCTGCCACGGAGACGTCATGGAG
Organism: Fusarium illudens; assembly: GCA_013623515.1. Taxonomy (NCBI): domain Eukaryota; kingdom Fungi; phylum Ascomycota; class Sordariomycetes; order Hypocreales; family Nectriaceae; genus Fusarium; species Fusarium illudens. The sequence continues at coordinate 6,296 of JABFEX010001812.1, forward strand.
GGCGATGGCAAGGACATCTTTCAGAATGTGTTTGAGTGGCATCTCAAGTCGCACAAGTAAAAAGTCATGATGGTTCAGTGCAGAGGAGTTGGGTTATGAGTATGTCTTTGTTGATACCAGGATGGATGGGGTTTAATGTTGGAAATATGAACTTGTAGTTGCTCACCTTAATAATGGTACCCTTGCGGTAGTTCAACATATGCCCAGTCTTCATTTCAACGTGCCTGATCACGTCTATCTCATCTCATATTCAGTGTCATCATTCATGTTCCCAACATCATCTTTGAGGGATCTCGATGGGTAAGGTGTCCAAGTAAACGACAAGTGGTATATTAATCATGACGCTCGACTAACATCTTCGCAGAGCTCATCTGTGCTCTTGCTGCTCTTTTTATCAGCCTCCACCAAAACAACCCCCTCAACATTGACGCTCCTCCGAACCATTATCCGACCGAGGACGTTCTGTTCATTTTGCGGTGGCTTGAGAGACGAGGTGACTGTAGATCTCGTCCTAATCCTCTCCAGACCCATCGCCTCTGGGGCTCCTATCGAGTGCGCCCTTTTGTTCTTTGCCGGGCGCTCAGGAGGTACCTCGACAAATCCAAACATGGGTGTCTGTCCCGAGTCCGTCTGTTCCCTGCCGTGTTGTAGGAATTCGATGAGTTTTCCCAGCACTGCAAACTCCAGCTTCAGCTTGATCGAGTACATGACTACTTTGAGTCCCTGCTGCAACAGATAATGGCCCGTAAACTCGACGACAAGCAGCGCGATGTCCATCAGTACGATCAGGATGTTGATGACAAACAGCTGTCGCATGATACGACGCGTACCCCCGAGTGCCGTCTTGAGGATATCGATCGTCTTCCAAAGGTAGAGTCCAGAAATGATAAACTCTTGCACGCAGAAACACGTCATGTGGACCTTTTCCAGAATATTGAAGACGGGGTTGTAGCTGGCCCTCCCCTCCCGCGGACGATAGCTGACTGTGAAGAGCAGGACGGTCATGGTGGTATGCCAGACGACAGCGTTGAAGATGATCATCCACTTGACGGCCAGAAGCATACGGTCGTTGTTCAAGACCAGGTGGAGTCGAGAGTACAGGACTAAGGCCTGGCCGGTAATCAAGAGAATCCAGCCAATATCGTTGATCAGTATGCCGGCGATATCACCCGCAAGGTCGAAGTAGTCGATCAGCCAGCCAACCGCATACGGAACCACCCCGAACGACGCCACGAGGAGACTCCAAAAGTAGAGCCCTCTGAACCGCTTAAACGTCGTGAAGATGAGAGACAGGAGCTCGATGCCATTGTATAAGGCCACGGTCGTGCAGGTCTGTGGAGACGGCGTTAGTTCTCGAAAGACGTTAGGGATGGTGCGAGCACCGCACAATAACCATCACTGCCTCTGGGGTATATCTCCCGTCTACCCTCCTGACAAGCTCGCCATCGCTATGAGGTGGGACAGGCATTCTTTTGCCTGCTTCAGGCATGGAAATTTCGCGTCATGGGCTGCTTGCAGCGGTGGGGTGACACCCAAGTGAGAGGAAGATGAAGAACAGGAAGAGCCAGCTCCCTTTCGTTGGACACAAGAGACTGCTGGTGACGATCCTACACTGCACGTGCCTCAGCTAGGTGCTCTAGTCATACAATCCGGGGTAGCTATGGGTCCGGGGAAGAGTGGGCAGACGGGGGAACCGAAGGACTCTGCAGGCTAGGTAGGGCTATCATTTCAGCCCAAGGATGTCCTCACTTCAAGACGATTGCCCGGAGGAAGAAGTGGCTGTTCTTCTGGATAGCCACAAGGTTCCGGCCAAGCGGTTTCGGGCCTAGTATTCCTTGGAGGATAAAACGGGCGAGACGTTGGAGGTGAGGGAAAATGCTTGGGGGGGAACTACTCTTGGCATAATGTTGGATCCTTCCGTTCCGGGGAGATTTTGCTGAAATGGGCTGGGACGGCAGTCGTGTGCCGTGAGTGGACAGCCTGGACGACCGCCAAGAGCTCAGCTTTCAGCGTAATGTAAGGCACCTACTCCGTACCGCGTTGTGACATGGGGCATCCATGAGGGGGTAAATATTTCCATGTCCGTATGGCTGTTATTCACGGTTATCATGATGGATGACTCTTGGTCGCTTTCTGTATGCTCTGCCAGCGATGGATCAATCAGGCACCAAGCAGCACCTACCTACCTACCTAAGTCCGTATCTCCCCTCCAACACTCAATCGGTAGGTTTCTACAAAGGCAATGGAGCGCGTGTCAAGTGTGAGGTTTCAAAGGCATTGAAGAAACCGAATTTTAAAAAGCATACAAGAGGCTGAACCTACAGGAGGCCACATATTCAAAAGACACTCTTATGCAGCATGCCCTCAGGTGGATTAAGGTGACGACCCCGCCAAATTAGTCTCCTGTTTTCTTTCCGCCAGCACCCTAGCCATCCATCTCATGACAACCGCGCGTGATAGATGGCCCGTGCACCACGCATCAACTCTTATCTTATCGCCGTGCAGGCAGTCAGTCAGCCAGGCCTCGGAGCCATGAGCGCATCCATCCGCAACCTTTCATCCCAACCCAACTCAACTCTCCCTCCAACATCTGCCCCCCTCCTTCTCACCTCGACTCTCTGTTTTTTCGCAGCATGACTTGACCCATCACATCATGTCTGAGTACGGGCGCATGGACCCGTTCTCCTTCGCGGGCTCCAAGGATGTCCATCATCCTGTGAGCATTCGCATGTGCGCCCCCCCTCATAAGCCCCCCAGAACTTGATTGACATTTGCGACAGAATGAACATTGAGGGCGAGGAGCCTCCCTTCAAACCTTCGACCCTTCTCGAGAAGCCCGAACTGCGACACATCGGCTCCAACACGAGGTGGATGAAGCCATCTCCCACCATTTCCGCGCCGACTAACGCCATTCCCAGCTCCCACTCCGACCTCTATGTCACTGTTCAGGTTTGGGCCGGCTCCAAGCCCTTGACCGTCCCTGTTCAGACCGCCTACAAGCCTTTCCGAGCCGAGCGAAAGTATGATATTTGACCAACTGGAAGAGAATGCATGTTGATCAAGAGAACAGGTGGAACGAATGGCTTCAGCTACCCATCACATACGATTCCCTACCGCCCAACTCATGCTTAGCCATCACGGTATGGGATCTGTCGCCGACCGGTGGGACCGGAGCACTTGGCCATGCCATTCCCTTTGGCGGCACCACATTGCCCATGTTCGATGAGGATAATCAAGCCCAAAAGGGTAGACAGAAGTGTCTCGTTCATCGTCACAAGCACGCAGATGGCACAGACAGCACAACAACTCCCGCCCTAGTCTCGAATAAAAAGAGGACAACGTCTCGCAAGGGGCCGCTTCCTCCTCTGGATAAAGATGCAGAGGAGCTGGACCGAATGGAGACGCTGTTCAAGAAGCACGAAATGGGCGAGATTCCCCGCGTCGACTGGCAAGACCAGATGGTCTTTCGAAGTTTTGAGAAGCGAGGCTTGCAAGCCGCAAAGTCATCAATGCAGATGCTTCAGCGACAACGAGCGATTAATGGAGACAACGACCCGAATGGCCTGGACAGCGAGAAAAGCGAGGATGGACGACCAGGTCCCTCAACATTTCTTCTCAACGTGGAGTTGCCACGTTTCGATTTCCCCGTCGTCTTTGCCGACCACGAATACGACCCTCCCCCGATCTCGGCCCTCCAGAATCTTTCCGTCTCCCAGGCCAGCATGGCTCACCGTCAACCGCAGGTCCAGTATGGGCCTGGAATCAACGCCCTCAGTGAAAGCTCATATGGGCTTGAGGGGCGGCTGATCAAGGTCTATGACCCCGAGGCTGGCCACAGGGACAACCCTGCAGAGGCAAAGCATCGGCGATTATTCCGAAGCTCTCACCGGCACGGTATCCTCGACAAGGACTTGAAACCGAATGCGAAGGTTCGAGATGAGCTTAATCTTATCATGTCGTATCCTCCGACCCAAGTCCTTACTCCAGAGGAAACAGATTTAGTCTGGAAATTCCGATATCATTTGACCCGAGATAAGAGAGCCTTGACCAAGTTTGTCAAGTCAGTCAACTGGAGCGACCAGAGCGAGTCGAAGCAAGCAATTCAGGTGCTGGGACGTTGGACTGCGATCGATATTGATGACGCCCTCGAGCTCCTTGGCCCGTTGTTTGACAACTCGGCAGTCCGGTCCTATGCCGTGGATCGGCTACGCAAGGCAGATGATCAGGAACTGCTCTTGTACCTTCTTCAGCTGGTGCAGGCTCTCAAATACGAACATATCTCGACAGACTCGGATGAGGAGAGCACCAACGACTCATCTCTCGCCCGCTTCTTGATTCAGCGTGCTGCGGCCAACTTTATGCTGGGAAACTATTTCCATTGGTATCTCATGGTAGAGTGCGATGACCGCAGCCCTGAACAGGGCGTTGATAACCGGAACATTTACCGCAAGGTTGCGTACGACTTCATGGCTGAGCTTGTCAAGCAGCCGGGCGGCACAGAAACGCGCAAGACTCTGCTGCGGCAAGCAGAGCTGGTCGCCATCCTGTCGAGGATTGCACAAGAGGTCAAGACATCAAACGACTCTATAGCGAAGAAGCTCGACCGAGTCAAGCACTTCTTGGCAGATCCTAAGAACGAACTGCTTACCTTTGACCCGCCTCTGCCGATGCCACTTGATCCATCAATACTGATTACTGGTGTCGTGCCAGACCAGACTCTTGTGTTCAAGTCTTCACTGAACCCGTTCAAGTGCACCTTTAAGACTACCACCGGAAGCACTTATCCCATCATCTTCAAGCTGGGTGATGATCTCAGACAGGATCAGCTTGTGATCCAGATCATCACCCTGATGGACCAGCTCCTGCAAAAGGAGAATCTGGACCTCAAGCTATCTCCCTACAAGATCTTGGCAACCAGCACATCGGCAGGCGCTTCGCAGTTTGTTCAGTCTGCAAGCTTGTCGAGCATCGTCAACAAGTGGAGGCAAAACCCGGCGCTGACGTATCTTAAGTATCATAACCCAGACGATAGGCAGCCTCTTGGTGTTCGACAAGAGACGTTGGACACGTATGTTCGGTCCTGCGCGGGATACTGCGTTATCACGTACATCCTAGGCGTGGGCGATCGCCATCTGGAGAACTTGCTACTTGCACCCGACGGTCACTTCTTCCATGCCGACTTTGGCTTCATCCTTGGTCGGGATCCCAAGCCCTTTGCGCCCCTGATGAAGCTCTCCAAGGAGATGGTGGACTGCATGGGCGGCGTGCAGTCAGAGCACTATCAGCAGTTCAAGCAGTACTGCTTCCTGGCATACACGGCGCTGCGCAAGTCGTCAAACCTGATCATCAACCTCTTCAGCCTCATGGTCGACGCTAACATCCCAGACATTCGGCTGGAGCCAGACAAGGCAGTGCTCAAGGTGCGGGAGCGGTTCCATCTGGAGCTCAGCGAGGAGGAGGCGCTGAGATACTTTGACCGGGTTATTGAAGATACACTGACGGCGTATGCGCCTGTTGTGATTGACAAGCTGCACGAGTGGGCGCAGGCTTTTCGGGCATAGAAATCTTGATGACTGGTTGTGTCCAAGTACTTGGAGTTTTGGAGTGTTTGACACAAGGGCATGCATCCATTGGTTAGGTAGGTAGTCAAGGTAGATTATTTAGTTAGTTTTTTACTGGGCTGCCTCGCCGTTGGTGATGTGTTCTGTCCAAACTATGTCTCTCCGAAAACAAGGACGCCCTTGCCGTTGCGGAATCCTTGAAGTCCCTGCTGCACGGCGTTGCGGAGCGTCTCCTCCTCCGTCTCCCAGTTCCACTTGACCTCGTCGATGGGGACATCACGGAACTGGCCTGAGCGGACAATATCGAGGATGTCGTTGATCATGTGCTTTCGACCGGTAGGGTCACGGTCGTTCCACCTGCTCAGCCAGAAGCCGACGAAGCGGATGTCCTTGAAGATGAGGAGGCCGACGGGCAGGGACACGGGCTGCTTGGCCATGCCGCCATAAGTGACCATGGTGCCGCCCTCGCCGAGGGCCCGGGCGAGCTGGGTGGCCGACTTGCCGCCGACACAGTTGAGACCGAGGCCGATCTGCTCACGGCCCCCGCGGGTGATGTCCGCGAGCCGGTCCCTCCACTCACGAGAGAGGAACTGCGACTCGGTAACGACGATGTCGGCGCCCAGGTCTTGAAGCTCCTTGGTGAGGAGCTCGGTCGCCTCGGGAGTATCGCGGTCGCGGACGACGTTGATGCTCCTCAGACCCCAGCGCTTGCCGAACTGAATAGCTGCTCGACCAACGCCGGAGTTGGCGCCGTTCTGGATGAACCACTGTCCGCTGTTGACCTCGAGAGGGCGCATACCCAGACCCTCCTTGGGACCAGCATTGGGACCGTAGTGACGAAGGATACGGTAGGCCGTGCAAGGGTTCACACTGACTGTCGCGACCTGCGTAGGTGTCAAGCCCTCCTTTTCAATCTTGATAAACTTGTCGGCCTCGTCGACGGCGTGCGTCCTCCAGGTGCCAAACTGGCCGATGGCGGGGATGACCCAGTCGCCCTTTTGCAGCGAGGAGGATGAGGAGCCGACAGACACGACCTCAAAGACACCCTCGTTTCCGGGGACGACAGAAGGCTCGGCGGTGCCAATTAGGGAGGTAAAGGGCGGCTTGGAGCCGTATGTGCCCTGGACGGTGTTGATGTCGGCGGGGTTGATGGGGGCGGCGAGGGATCGGACGAGGACCGAGTTGGAGGGGATGGAGGGCGAGATGGAGTGCATGTGGAGTCTGGAGGCTGTTAGCGAGGGTATACACACCGTAATTGAGAGGGTGGACATACTTGAGCACATCGGAGGGCTCGCCATACTTGGAGAAGACGAGCGCCTTCGCCTGGGTGTAGCCATAGGGACCCGACAGGTGTCGCGCCGCAACGGCGGGAAGCCTCTGGAGCTTGGCCGAGGGACGAGCGAGGCCCGAAGCGAGGGGCCGGAGGCGGAGACACTGCGAGCTCGCCATGATGAATCAATTTAAGCGGGAGAGGATATAAATTGATTTAATGGTCGGGCGTAGAAAGTTGCACAACGGTTTGAAACCTCTTTCTGCGATGAAGCCGAACCGAGCTTAATCGGGAGCTGTCGCTCGAATGACGTTGAAGAGGCGGAGACATGGACCAATCAGAGATTTGAATTAACCGGGGCGGGTCAGGGACGGCGATTCGGCGGCGATGGGGACCGAGCATGCGGGAGATGGATCCTCTTGGGCGTGGCAAGTGGGGAATGGGGGGAATGGTAATGCGTCTAAATCGGGAAATCATGGACGACGAGATGGGTAATTGTCACGGTGAGATTGGGAATAGTGTTAGTTTCACAAGCTTCAACAGGGAAATATCTTGCTCCGCTATTTTCTGTGATTGCCCAAAGTCGTCTAGCTGTCGACTTGGAAAAAAAGCTTGTGCCTCTTCACCCAACCCTGAACTTACGAGGTACTTCAAGCAGGAACGGTTACACTAGAGATGCGACGCTACGGTTAGAAAAAAACAGCGATAAAGGGGTAGACAATCTGCCTCTTTTGAGACACAATGATCGAAAAGAAACAGTTCCCCGTGCCAAGAAGGGAGGGTGGGATCTGATATGGGACCCCATAGATGCAAGACAATGGCGCTGGCACATGTCTTGGTCGATGACTTGCTGGTTGGCTTCCTGTCCCTGGTTTCCCCTGGAGACGCGATCCTGCCCTGCCGTGTTTTGTTACGAGAGCTTGATAATAGCTTGTTGATATAGCGCACGCTGGTAATTGACCTCTGGAAAAGGATAAGAGTCCGTCCAGGTAGGCGGCACAGCGTCCTGCATCAAAGAGCCCAACTGCGAAAACTGCAAGCCCCCATGCCAAGTTCCTGCATGCGCCGTAGGTGGTTTGGTTTGGGTAGCACAGGGCTAGTCAGCATGTAAGATTGATGGATGGGCCCGGAGAGCTGGATCTCTCTGCGACAGGCTCACCCTCGAGGGAAAGAGCGTTGCTTTTTGTCGGTCGACATTCGGGCCTTGGACTGTGTGCTTTGATAATGTCTGGTGCTAATGGTGGGAATCGAAAGATGGCTGCTGCGGCACACACGTTTCTTCTTCTTCTTGGAAGTGTGTGGTGGGTGGCGTAGAGGGGTTGTAAGGGAGAGGGAGGATAGAAGGGAGTGAGAGAAGGACTGGATCATCCAACTACTATATACGAATATTACACTATCCAACCCAAAACATCTTGAATTGTTTTCCATGGAAGTAAACATCCATCCAGCCCCAGCCCAGTCCGTCCCGTGCCGTGCTGGGACTGCATGACGGTAGTTGACAGCTGGGTACATGAAAAGTAATGGGCGGGACGGGAGGTGCCGCCGTCCCAGCCAGTCAAGGCCAAGTACCCGGCCCTCCAGAGCTGGGTACCCGGGGTCCTGCCACCGCCTTTGTTAGCTCACCAGCTCACCCAGAGACCCTCGTGGCTCCAGTGCCCTCCGCGCCGGCCGGTGGGTACCTGGGTTCGCTGCAGCTTCCTCCAGGGGCAGGCCCGGCGGCGAACCACCGACGGGCGAGGTACCTCTGCGGTACTGGCGGTACCTCGATGGTACTTTGCCTAGAACCCGTCATGACATTCTCCACCCCTGGCCGCCTCTTTCACGACCTGACCTTCCCAGCTTCTCAGGCTCAGACCCCGTCCTCCACCATTCTTTCCTGCAAAACCATGGCTCCCTCCTCCCTCTCTCTCCTCCATCCATCCCTCAACATCTGTTTTTTGCCTTTCTTGCTTCTCATCGTCCATCTCTAGAAGCCATCTTTTGAATTTTCGAGTCTGGCCTTTTTCTCTAGATCCGACTCTCGCTCACCGCAATTGACCAGGATCATCCCAAGATCCCAAAAGCACGCCACGCCGCGTCCCCAACCCTTGCAAGTCGCAACGACAAAAGCCACCCGACCCCTGCTCCAGTTTTCCACCTCCCATCTTGGTCCCTGACAGGCTACCTCTACCTTACCTTGCCTCTATTCCTGGGGCCTTGGCCGTTTTACCTCTCCTTTCTCGTCGCCCTGTTCCTGCGGGGAGTCGAAACTCTGCTTCGTCATCTTATCCCGCTTGTTGGATCCCAGTCATCGACTTAGACGTCACTCAGCGAGAAGAGAGAGAGAAAGTGTGTGTGTGTGCCATCTTCACCTTGGCTGCCCGTGTCTAGAGCTCTTCTTCGCCCTTGCTCCGTCCGTCCTCTCGCTCGCTCGCTCGCTACCCCTTTCCGAATTCGGGCCCTCGCCATCGAACCCGTGCTGCTCCATCCTCGCTCGATCCGTGCCACGACCTGCTGCTGCCGACTTCACCACCGCCACCATGTCGTCTCTTTTCAACAAGAGCGGCGGAGGCTCGCGCTTCCAGCTGCCCGCTCTGAATCTCAACTTTGGAAGCATCACAGACGGCACCAACATCCCGCCGCCTCCGGACTCGCCGGTTCAAAAGGTGCCGACTCCTCCCCAGACACCGCCGCCCACCAAGGAAGTCGAGAAGGATAGCGAAAAGGACACGCAGAGCCACGTCGTCGTCGACGACGACAGCAGCAGCAAGGAAACGCCCCAACAGAGCATTCCTGCCCCCTCCAATGGTAATCTCGCTGGAACCAAGCGCTACGCGGATGAAGATGTCCCCCTGAGCCCGGCAGCTTCCAGCCGTCAAGGCAGCATCCGTCGCCTATTCAGTAGGACCATGTTGAATAACAATTACGCAGAGGGCCAGATTCCATCGAGCGCGAGCCTCGCGGCTGCCACCAACGGCCGCCCTTCCAGCCAAGGCGGCTCCAGCTTCCTCGACGAACGAAAGTCGAGGAGGAGCAGCGGCTGGTTTAGACGGATCAGAACTGGAGAGTCGGCGCCCAAGCGAGTCAACACAATGGCCTTTGAAGAGCCTCCTCGCGCGCCCACGCCCACGGCCACGATCAAGAAGCCTTTGGGGCCGCCGCCTCCCATGATCCCCGAATTGGCCGATCTCGAAAAGGACGCCGGAAGTCTGGGTGATGATCTCTTCAAGAACATCAAGTAAACAACGACGACTCCTCGACATACGGTAGTCGAGATGGAGATCCGGAAGCGCCCGCCATGCTCGACTGACCGACCAATGCTGGCTAAACAACCACCATCTGTTTTTTTCTTTTTCTTAACCTGTTTGCATATTCAAAGACCGAAGATTGAGACACCCTCACCCACCACTTGTTGCCCCCCTTTTTCGCCCGAGCAGCCAAGCACCTCATGAGACGGTCGACGCTTTGGAATATTCCCTTTCTATTTTTATTTTACGATTGGCCTTTTGTGTTTAAAGGCCGATTGATCCGCCTTCTTGCTGGGGAGGGCGCACGCATGTGGTGGGACAGGGGAGATGTAGAAGAGGAGGAGGAAATGAAGAGCGGCATGAAGGCAGCTCATCAAGATACCCAACTTGTTTCGCGGCTCACTAAATCGGTGTGCGATATATGGATTTGTCCTGTTCTTCTTTTGGCATTCATTGATTTGGATTCGAATCGAGTCGAATCGCCACGACGCTTTACGAAGTGTATCGTCACTCATGTTTTCACGTCACCCGTCCGTTATTACTTGACACCACAACCGCCCTCGACGCTCTACACCATGACGACTCGAGGGATTGATTATTTCTGAATATTATTACTACTACAACTTCTGGGAGGCGGTTTGAGCTATTGGGCTACCTGTTCTGGGGGGGTTGGGGGTACCTACTTGTGGAAAAGCCGTGCAGGAAGAGAGAGAGACGGGGACAAAGAAAGAGAGGTTGGAGACAAAAAGAGCCAAGATTTCTGGCCAAAGCTTTTATTATCCGGGGGAGGG
>JABFEX010001814.1:0-23630 GCA_013623515.1 Fusarium illudens
CAACATCTTTGAACACAGTGATAGCTTCCACATGTTTTTCAACGAGCTTCCCAACAACACATCTCAGCAACTTCCCCCTCATCGTTGTCGGCTTCGGTTTCACTCCTGCTTAGAGCGCTCTCTTCAACATTGCCAAGCCTCTCATCGGATCCTTCTTGGTACTCGTCTCGGCCGCCATTTGTACTCTACTAGACTCGGCACAGGCTACACATGTGCCATTTCGTACATCCCTTGCTTTGTTGGGGGCATCATCGAGGTTAGCATATTATACCATCAAGTCTGTCCGTTGCAATACTGACTTGGTTAATAGCTCACTGCGCCGTGGTCAAACAAGGTTGCTCTGGTTGCCGGCACGCAAATATCCACATTCAAGCCTTCATACCTCCTAGGCCTATCTTGGGCTGGCACCACAACGACGGGCTACACCAAGAAGCTCACAGTACTGTCAACTTGTGTCGTTGCCGCATCCGTCGCCAACATGATATCGCCAGAGTGAGTCAACTGCCTAATCAACTATCACTCAAAGTTATTGACAGAATTGTAGGTTCTGGCAACCGCAGTACAAGCCTCGATACACCTTGTCATGGTCTTTCATGACTGCCTTCTGGTTCATTTCCCCTGGCATGTGTCTCATCATCCGCTGGTATCTCGTCCGCGAGAACAACCGCCGCAAGCAGATTCTCGAGGCCGATGACACCAGTTTCGAGGAGCATGAAAAGCTCGACACGGGAGACCAGGTTATTAACATTAGCAACGAGGATCTGGATCAAACTGGCCGGGAGAATCTCAAGTTTATTTATCCACTTTAGGCTCGAGAGGGAGCAGATAGTCAACAGGGTTAGGATACAACGAAGGGCTTGGGGATGTTTTCTAGAGCGAGCAGCTGAGAGTACCTTGCTCCCCAGCAAGTGCAACCTCATCCGCACATCTCAATCTTCTCTTTGGCACATATCTCAACTGAGCGTTAGGTCAATAAATAACGTGATATCCCTTATAGCCTTGAACTAATCCTACGCGATCTACGGATCCTTTTCCTGTAGGCCACTCGTCTGTTCTACCGCCGGACCAAAAAAGAGTTTGATCCCTACGTTCTACTGTCATCCGATGAAGATGCGGTGCTATTCATAGCCTCCATCTGATCATCGGGACGCACATCTGTCTCCAAAAGACAAGGCGTAGCAAGGGCCCCATGAACGTGAGTAGGAAGAGAATACCGCCGATGAGAGCAACAATGAGGATCGACCATGCCGACGTCGTGATGCGACCTGGTGCTTCCATCAACGTCAACCGGCACGTCTCCGGTTGCTCCTCAGTGACCTCATTATCCCACACAGGAAGCTTTGACGAAACATAGTTCCGCCAGTTAGATACCGCTTGAGTAATAGACGTGAGGAGGACCATGCGACTCGCCAGCGCCAACCGAACAATCTCGGCATGCCCGCTTATCTCCCTTGGAGCCAACTGCGTCGATCCGAGAGACAAGGTGCGGCTCGCGTAGACGGACTCGCTGCTGCCAGGGATTACGGAAAGCAAAGGAATCCATGTGTTTACCTACATGAGCTCTAGGAAGCCCAGGCCTCCGCTTCGACGAGATGTCGAGTTATTGATGTATTCGCCGACGTCGTCCGAGCTGCCAAGTGACACACAACTCTCTTTCCCTCCTGGGCAGTAGGCGTAGCTCGTATTGCACATGATGGGTATAATCGCCCTTCTCTATCAATATGCTTCACCGACTTCAGTATTGTTGGTGGCGAATACCGGGTCGTTGCTTGTGGTTGGACTCAGTATCAACCGGATGTGGTAGAATAGAATAGTCAGATCCCCGTCGTGGGCCAGCGTATCGTTGGGCTCCCATATGGACACCGTAGAAGATTTGCTAGAGTTGAAGTGGTCAAAGAAGTCGTACCCATAACAAAAACCTCTCTTCGGGCGTAAACTCCTCAGTAACATATTCATCTCCCCCTGTGCCGCTACCGGTGCCGTAGAGTAATCCATACGTGCCCTTCCCGTCTTCCTCTGTTCGCAGGAACTTCCTACGATACTCTGGTTTGTAGCAAGTATTCAAAACGCCAAACTCGGCATCGCCAGAGCGAGACTTGCTGCCGATTCCCACCTCGGACTGCTTCACCCAATAGTCGACGTCAAGTCGGAACGAGTTGTTTCGGTCGCAGGCGGGGGCCCAGTCTGGGCACTCTGAAGATATCGCCACACGATCCTTTTTGTTTGAGAGGCCGACCGATGTAGCATTCGAAGCGCTGTAGTTGTATTTGTGGACATCGGCAAACCGCAGCATATCCCAAGACAGTAGCCCGTCATACTGGGATCGCGCCATCCAATCGCTATAGTTGAGCATCGGACTGCAGTTTTCGATTGAGCCAGGGACTCCTTGGACAACGGGTATTCTCCTAGCCAGAAGCAGAGGCAGAAAGATGGGAGCCACAGTCAACACCAGTGCACCGGACAACCAGAGCAGGGTAATACCCTTGGCCGATTTGCACTTTGTGAAGCCAAGACATCGATATGCAGGTGTGTTGACCAGGGCGCCCTGGGGGCTCATGGTGTTTGCCATTGCCACTCTGACCTGGTCAACATCCCAGGTGCGATAGCGCTCAGAAAGAAGCCAGAAGAGACACATGGCATAGGGTCTGTAGAGCCGCACAGCAACTGCCTGGTACAGGAGGGTTATGAGAGCGATGGCGATGGCCCAGGTGCTGCTGCTCATGACGGTGGGCCACCCGGAGCAAACGATGGCGTCCCATTTTCGCATCTGATCTTCGGTGTAGATGCCGCTGCCTGTATCGTTCATTTTTGGAGTGTCTCTTGAAGAGTTGATGATATTGCTATGAGAAGGAGTTTCTGTCAGAGTTGACCGTGGAGTGATGTGTCAAGCTGAAGTGTTGGTCATCCGGGAAACAGAAACATGGATTATCTGTCACTCGCTTTAAAAGTAATTAAATATCATTGAATGTATTTCAGCTGATGCGGCAATCTCCTCAACCTCCGTCGTCGCATCAGCCTCGATCCCCCCCTCTTGACCTGTCGCCTGTCAGTATAAAGTCAACCCGTAGACGCAAGGCAAGACAGGGCGACATACAAACATTAAAAGGCTCAGCCAATCTCTGATCACTACGATGTCTTTTGCTGGTGTTAAGGTTAGGGCTTCAATCAAACTTACGATTAGAGACGGAGCAACAAGAATCTGACAGGTTGACAGGCTGACAGCTCAACGAACTAGGGCTCCGTCAACGCGTTTCCGGTTCTCCGGTGACATGGAGCCTCCGTCTCAAACCATGTAAAGAGTTTATTCGGTCCACGGGGCCTCTTACATGGCAATCATCACCAAGTCCTAGATAATTAGGCAGTACACAGTAGCTCAGACTGAGGCGGAGGACTCATCAAAGAGGCTGATTCCATAATGACGTGCCGCATCTTCAACCACAAGTGCCGAGGGTTAAATCAAGCGCATGCACCCGGCTTAAGATCCTCTCGATAGTTGCACATCTTCATGGCACTTGTGTGCTTGCCCTGCCCTCCGTGTATCGTGACTGCATTCCTTGCCCTGTCAAAGAGCCAGAGAGACTGAGCGAATTGCGAGGGAGGGCGAAACCAAACTGGGACGTCACACTTCTTGCTGCCAACCAAGCAGCCATACTAAGGATACCCACTGCCCGTTTGGTTTGCGGAAACCATCTTGCTGGGCCCTTTGATACCCCTGAGGCAGAGGCAGAGGCAGTCTCACCGTCTCACCTGAGTTGGCAAGGTCACATGTATGAAAGGGCCCATGAAATTGGAAACTACCCGTTGTACATAGTTCCAGTTTTTCATGAGAAAGTCCAATCTTCTATGGAACGGAAGAAACAGAGGATCCGGCTCCATAAATCTATTGGTATACCTTATCAGTTTCCATAACTACCTAGGTAGTAGGCATGGTGTTTGTCACTCTACAGGCTCTACTGTACTCGATTCACCGAATAACATTCGGTAAAAGCTCACGATGCTCGTGCTTTATCTTTTGACGTTTAATGACGACTTGATAACGCATGCCAGCATCTTCCGCGCGTCGTATCTTTCATGACGCTCCATATCATCGGTTCCCGAAGCCTGTCTTGTTGTCTATCCTTCTTAGTGCTAAGCCTTTCCTCCATTATTGCTATATGATCTCAACTACTCCGTAGACCACTCACGTCATTTCTCAGCTGCGGAGGTAGGCATCAAGCGTTTCTTAATCAAATCTGCGTGGGAAAGCGGATGTTAGACGTCCCGGCTTGGCATTTCATCTATATTACCACAATCCTCCTTGTTCATCACAAGAGCCTGATGATTCATCAGGCTCTTGTGCTAGGAAGAGTTGCCAAGGATATCACAACAACAAAACACTGCATCATGTATGATGTCACATGGGTCGGCAAGTCGGTAGTTAATTAATATTCTCTGTCAACATTTGCTGGTCAGTGCTCCTCCCCTCCTCCGATGATATCTAATAAATAGTGTGGATTGCCTATCCACATACAGTATTATATCGTTCATCACACAAATGTCTCACATTAGCGGGCGGTATCCTGAAGCAACCCGTCCGGCTCTGCTCGTGCAAGCTGTGATAGACCATGCATAAGTGGACGCAATAGCTCGTGACATGTCCGGGTAGCTGTTGCATATGTGCTGACGCGGTTCTATACGTCCTGAAGTACCCCGAGTACCTATACTCACTCCACGTGCCCCGGTTTGTAGATTTGACAATCAACACGCGTGAGAGGGCCGAGAGCCTTGGAACCTCATTGTCTATCGGTCTCATACCAGTCCTTGAATGTATTTCGCTGCATGAGCGCTGCACCTTGCGCCTCTCGTATGATTGATCTACACGGCTCTCTCACTAACATACAGCTCCCAAAGCGGGGAAGTTGGGTCTAGAAGCACGACACGTCTCCCCAAGGCCTGCCACTGAACTCACACTGCTTCTATGGCAGCCGCAAAGCTCCCCGGTTGGCGGCGCATGTGAGACATGGTAGGACCGGTATGCAGAGTACGAAATCTTCTTGAATGATGGCTGAGTTGAAGAGGGGTAATGCATTCCCTTCGAGCTCATGGGGTGTTTAAAATGCCCACCGACGTCAATCAATCGAGTTCTCAACATGATAATTCTGTGAGAAGGAAAAGTTTATAAACTTGCTCAGACAACTAACAACTAGCAAGATACTCACACCTCATTCTTCTACACTCCCAACTATTCTGCTCACATCACTTGAACTATGGCACCCACCATTCCCTCCCCAACCCCCATCGTCGGCATCCAAAACTCAGGAGGCAAGCCTAGCCAGCGTCTCCCCGTCGACGTCTTCGAGAGGGACCATCCCATTGCCTTTGCTCTGTATGTCCAGGCGCTTGCTGCCTGGCAGGCCAACGGCAACGAGAAGTTTGACAAGGACAATGCCAACGGGACGAGCTATTTCCAGGTCGTCGGTACGTACACAATCCTGACAGACGTCGCTAGGAGGGGCTAAAATTCTGTAGGCGTTCACGGCGTCCCTTATGAGCCGTGGCAGCAAGATCCTACGGCCGAGACTGTATCAGGAATCGGCTACTGCACTCATCGGAGTGTCTTGTTCATCCCATGGCATCGGCCATACCTGATGCTTTACGAGGTACAAATCATGCATTCATTTCATACCGATCAAGCTGACCTTGGAAGCAAATCATCTACGCATATGCCGAGGAGATTGCACACAAGGCAACTGGAAATGCCGCCGACGCGTACAAGCAAGCCCTGCAAGATGTCCGACTGCCGTAAGTCTTCCTCTTCCTACATGTAAGTCCTTTACTCAAGCACTTTACAGATACTGGGACTGGGCCAGCGACCCTCACCTCCCCGACGTCGTCATGTCCCCAACCATCACCCTCACTGTCCCCGGAGACTCACCCGGAAGCCAAACCAAGCTAAACCTCGACCACAACCCCCTGTACTCGTACAAGTTCACCTCCCCATCTGCCGTGGACCTCTTGCAAAACGAGTTGAACTGGGAAAAGACCGAAGCCTGGGCCGAGTCCAAGCGCTGCCCAGACGCCGACGGCCAGAGCAACCAAGAGATCGCCAACGTCCAAGTGGGAACTTTCCGAGCCTTCAAGCTCCAGACGTTCCAGGCTCTCACTGCCGTCAAGGACTTTGACCAGTTCACCTGTCAAGCTTGGAGACCTAAGCAAGAGCCGTACGCATACAACTCTGTCGAGGGCATGCACAACAACATCCACAACTACACAGGCACCAACGACACAGTCCTGTACGACGAAAACACCAAGCGCCTGGGAAACATGACCGACGTACAGGCCAGCTCGTTTGATCCCATCTTCTGGCTTCATCACGTGAACTGTGATCGACTCACAGCTCTCTGGCAAGCCCTGAACCCCAACTGCATCATCAACGAGTGGCCATCTTTGAACGACCGCTTCGTTGCCAAAGAGGGAACAACAGAAGGCGGAACATCCAACCTCGAGCCCTGGCACAAGTCGCCTGAGCACACCATGGCTGACTACTATGTCGCCAATGACACCAAGGAACTCTCGAGTACTTTCCTTGCTGGCTACTACTACCCCGAGACTCCCCTAGAGTACATCCAGGACCCCGAAAAGATGAAGAAGTACACTACCAGAAAGATCTATGAGCTGTATGCCCCAACCAACCTCCGCCCTCCTCCTCTGCGGGATGGTAAAAAGGGCTTCAAGGAAATCCAACCTCCCGCGGAAGCCAACCCCGGAGAAACCACCAGTCAATGGCAAGTCTTCCTGCGCGTCAAGAACTTTGCACTCACGGGCACCTGGGCCATCCACGTCTTCCTCGGCAAGCTGCCAGACGCGACCGAGGATTGGTTCCTCTCCGAGAGCCGAGTCGGGACAGTCACGATGCTTTCCAACCGCTCCAAGGAGCACTGCGCAAACTGTGCTGCCCAAGATGCCAGTGGTATCCTCGTCACGGGTACTGTCTCACTGAACGAGGCATTGGAGAATAGAGGTGTTGAGGTCGAGGATAAGGATGCTGTGATTGCGTACTTGAAGAAGGAGTTGTCGTGGAGAGCTGTCAAGGTGAGATTTCTGAAATGTTAATCCGTGACCATGCTAACTCGTATATCAGGATACCGTCAATGTGCCATTGACCCATGATCTTGCCCTTACCGTGGGCGTCTCAGCTCAGGAAGTCTCGATCCCTCATTCACCTGGTCAAATGCCGCAGTGGGGAGAGTCTCACATCTACCCGGAGGTTACGGCGGGTAAAGATTGCGGTCTCAGCGAAAACAACCGCTACAAGCTTCAGGTCTAATAATCATTTCTTTTGTTTTCAGTGAATTGGACTTTGTGGACACTGTCGGAGATGCGCAGTCAGTCTCCATGCCTATCAGACTGTTTCTATCGCAACACCACGTAGATGATCTCCAATGCATCTACGCTAGATAATCAGCTAATAAAACGTGATCACATTGTGCAACCAACACACAGGGTCTCTTTGTAAGGTATCCATCCCGAAGAGAGGGGTATCACCAGCAAGGGTCGATAACCATGCGGGGATATCTCCCGCCAAGACCGATTGTCTCATTGTCCAGATACGTTGCGACACTCTTTCTCGTCTCTTCTAGTCTCTAATCCGGAGCAAACACCTTAAAAAAGACAAGAACTTTTGTCCAGTGACCCGGCGTCTGTTGGCTTGGCTGCAGACCCCCGACGCAACATGGCACGGGAACTTTTTAAAGGACTATCCAAAAGGGCAGGTCAAACATCACATCCCGGTCAGGTTTCACGTCTAAGCCGCTGCGGGAAGGCGACGGTTGATCGACAACTTTCTTGTTATCGTGGGAGAAACATGGTCAAGGTTATATTCTAGATTAACGTGGTACGATGACCCCGTTGTGCAGTATAAAAGCCTCGTCCTGCAGCCAACTTTATATCGGCGAGATTTCTTTCCCCCTCAAGGTTTTGTCCCTCGTGTGACGGGTGAACTCTACATTTCTCCTCACCGTCCTTTATCGTCATCATCAATCATGGCAGGGAAAAGCGTCTTGGTAGCCTTGCTGGCTTTCATCTCTTTCGGCTCAGCTGCCATCGACCCCCCTCGCAAGCCTTATCAGCCTGTCGGAGGTGGCGATCGCATCCTCACATTCAACGAGACCAGCCCCAGTGCAACAATCAAGCCTGCGACGTTGAGTGTCGAGTGGTCTTCAGCTGGCGCTGATGGCAACTACATCATCACCAGCGACGACGGTGATCTTGTCCTAGAGGACATCGTGACCGGGAAGAGTAGCAAGTTTGTCTCCGCGGACAATTTACCTGCAGACATCCACGAGAACTGGATTAATAGCGATGCTACCCAACTACTCATCGCATCCAACTACACCAAGCAGTATCGCTACTCGTACTTTGCCGACTACTTCATCCTCGATGTCAAGTCTGGCGAGACAACGCCTCTAGTCGATGATCAAGTCGGCGACATCCAGTACGCAAAGTTTGCTCCCAAAGGAGACACCGTGGCCTTTGTCCGCAACAACAACCTCTTCATCCGCGACATAAAGGGAGAAATCACACAAATCACAAGCGATGGCGGTCCCAACATGTTCCACGGCGTGCCAGACTGGGTCTACGAGGAAGAAATCTTCGGAGGCCGTTCCACTCTCTGGTTCTCCCCCGACGCCAAGTTCCTGGCCTTCCTGAGCTTCAACGAGACGGGTGTTGGCACTTTCACCATCCCATACTACATGAACGATGAAAAGCTTGCGCCCACGTACCCTCGTGAGCTGGATCTGAGATATCCCAAGGTTGGATCTAAAAACCCTACCGTGGAGCTCAACATCCTCGACCTCTCCTCAGGCGACTACAAGCCCGTTCCCGTCGACGCCTTTAAGCCCCAAGAGCTCATCATTGGCGAGGTGGCATGGGTCACGGATGCCCACAGCGCTGTCATCTACCGAGCCTTCAACCGCGTCCAGGACAAGGACGCCCATGTCGTCGTTGACCCCGTCACTCTGGAGTCCAAGATTGTCCGTGAGCGGGACGGTAGCGACGGCTGGCTTGAACATACTCTTTCCATCTCCTACGTCGGTCCTCTGAGCGCCTCGGAGAAGAACGCCTACTACGTGGATGTTTCTGACCAAGACGGCTGGAACCACATCTACCTATACCCCGTCAACGGTGGAGAAGCCATTCAGCTGACCTCTGGAGAGTGGGAGGTGACCAACATCTTGAACATCGACACCGCCAAGAGCTTGGTCTACTTCCAAGCCTCAAAGCGTCATTCCACTGAGCGCCATGTCTACAAGGTCTCGTGGGCTACCAAGAAGATAACCCCCCTTGTGGACGACACTGTTCCAGCCTATTGGTCAGCGTCCTTTTCCTCCAAGGGCGGCTTCTACATCCTCAGCTACCAAGGCCCTGATGTTCCCTACTATGAGCTTTACTCCTCCAACTCTACAACCAAGTCTCTCCGCGTCTTGGAAGACAACAAGCAGTTTTACAAAAACATTACGCAGTACAACCTCCCCAACATCACCTACTTTGAGCTCGAGCATCCAGATGGCTACAAGATGAACGTGAGACAACAGCTCCCCGTCAACTTTGACCCATCTCAAAAATACCCCGTCCTGTTCACCCCTTACGGAGGTCCCAACTCGCAGCAGGTAGCCAAGACATTCCAGCCCTACAACTGGAGAGCATACATCTCCTCCGACCCTGAACTCCAGTACATCACCTACACAGTCGACAACCGCGGAACCGCCCAGCGAGGTCGCAAGTACCGCTCCCTCGTAACCGCCCAGCTGGGCAAGCTAGAGCCACTGGACCAGATCTGGGCCGCAGAGGAGCTGATCAAGAAGAACAGCTTCATCAACCCAGACAAGGTCGGCATGTGGGGCTGGTCGTACGGCGGATATCTCACCGCCAAGACTATTGAGGTTAACTCTGGTGTTTTCACGTTTGGCTTGATCACAGCGCCGGTATCTGACTGGCGCTTCTACGACTCCATGTACACGGAACGATACATGAAGACCCTCGACGCCAACCGCAAAGGGTACCTCGAAACAGCCGTCCACAAAGTCGACGGCTTCAAGAACATCAAGGGCGGCTTCAGCATTCTCCATGGCACTGGAGACGACAACGTGCACTACCAGCACGCGGCGGCGCTAGTGGATCTCCTTGTCGGCGAGGGGGTGTCGCCGGAGAAGATGAAGATGTTTGCGTTCACTGATAGTGATCATGGCATCGTGTATAATGGGGCGAGCGTGTATATCTATAAGTATCTTACTGCGAGGTTGTATGATGAGGTCAAGAGGCAGCCCAAGGAGAAGTTGCTGGGCCACCAGTGGAATAAGAGACGGGCTGATGCTGGGTCGAGAAGAGGATTTCAGTCATGATGGTCGATGAGTTAGCAATTGTTAGACGATTGAGTCTCATGTCAGTCGATAGAATCAACATAGATTTCGACCCCCTGCATATGATATTCAGATCAAGTATCCAGAGGCCGTCTTGGCTCTGGCCACGAGCAGTTGTCGCGATTAGAGCATGTAACAGAACGATTAAATCTTATCCCAGCAATCTACTAACTAAACTACAGCTTCGAAGATTTGTTAACCCAATCAGGAGACCTCTTTTGCAAAAACGCCCCAATACCCTCTTTAGCATCCTCACTCTTCGCATGCAAAGCCATAACTCTCCCCGCCCAACGAGCAGCAGCCTCAAACCCATCGCCTCCTTCTTCACCGTCTGATGCTCCCATGCCAAGTTGTGTCCAGTATGCCCATTTACCCACAGCTTGTTGTTGAGCAGACATTGCTGCCAGCTGCTCAATGATGGTAGAAACACGACCTTCCAACGCAGCAGTCCCAGCTTCGCTTGATTGGTCTTTATCAGAGACTTGGACCACGTCAACTGCCCCTGGGATATCCGATGCCTTTACAGGCTGTGCCGTCGCCAAAAGTCGATACGTTGCTCCAGGAGGCACCCGACGCGAAACAGCAGTCGACGGACTCGTGCAGGGCAACCCAATCTTTGCTCCCGGCAAAGCAAACTTTGTATCTGCCAACGCGATAGGGTAATCTGTTACCATGGCGAGTTGGAATCCCGCAGCTGTGGCGATGCCTTGGATCGGACAAACGACCAGAATGGGACTCCGTCTGATCAATGCCATGACCTCGGCGCAGAGGCTGAAGAGGAGTTTAACCTCATCGTGAGAAAGTCCTGAAAGTTCTTTGAGATCGTGTCCAGACGAAAACACAGGTCCTTCACTGCGGAGGACCAAAACATCAGGTAGTCCAGCTCTCTCCCTCTTCCACTCCGACGAATTAACCAGCCAACCATACTTCTTCCACTGCTCGCTCGCCGTGTCATCTCGACGTACGGCCTTCTCCAAGTCTTCCAACACCTGTGTTTTAAAAGGCGGCAAGATACGAAGCTGTCCGCTCACGGGAGACGTGAGAGCCTCGGTGAGCTGTCTCTTCAGGTCTTGCAGAACGCCAAGACTCAAGGCATTGCGTCTTGCTGGGTTGGAGAGTCGTATGTAGGCGACGTTAGGGGGTAGCTTCGGGAAAGGCATCTGGCTTTGTTGGGAGATAGATATTTATGAGAGATTTATGAAAGATCTCGTCTCGACATGGAAGGATCGAAGGGATGATATTGACCCTTGTCCGAGTTGGCTTGGGAGGTTGTCGGTCTCAACCCCGCATTCTCGGCTATCCGCCACCCGGCAACGCCTCGGTCTACAACGGACGAATAAGAAATAGCCAGGGCAAGGTTGGAAGTGGATGACGAGTTGACGACTATCTAGAACCAGGCAATGGTTGAAGGGCAGAAGTTACCAGTTGACCCCCATTCTGAGCCAGACGGCTACACGACGCATCTGAGTCCAGTCAGTTTGATTAACCAAGACTGCTCAGCTCACTTCGACATGCCACGTCAAATACAAGTTAACAACCCAGTATTCGACTATTCATACCAGTAGCACATGGACCAACTCCTCAGTTCCCCTGCTTATACCCAGTGCCCTGTCCCCCAAAGTTGGGATGCCCCAAGCCTTTCCTTTCCATAATCGCAAGTCCTTCGCCCTGCTGACATTGACACAGCTCCATCCCCATCAGCTTCTCATAGAAAGGCACCGTCCGTTTCCAATCCGCCGTCATCAATATGCTTCTCCGCAAATGAGGCATGGACTCGATCACTTCCTGTACACACCTGATGAGCCAACTCCCGAGGCCTTTTCCTTGATATAACGGATCCACCCAAACGTCAGTCAGATACAAGAAGGTTGTAAAATCAGTGACGCCTCGAGCAATGCCCAAAAAGGTGCGGCGAGGCCCCTCAGAGTCATCTGTGCTGGATCCCCCTTCTAGTGACTCATGACAGTGATATAACCCAAAACACAAGGAACTGTCCAGCATTTCCTTCATTGCATCCTCAGGAAGAGTCTTTGCCCAGTAAAACTCATCAGATGAGAATATTTCAATGAGCTTTTGCACCGGGAGTAGAGTTGCGTCCGTGGAAACGAGGTAGGAACCCCGTCTCCATGATTGTTTTCGAAGTCGACTCGCAGTTGATTCCATCATTGGTTGATATTGGATGCGATGTTTATGGGAGGAGTAGAGAAATCTCATTATAACAAAAAGCCTCCTGGAGATTTGGATTCTCTTTATAGACCCTTTTTCTTGCTACTGAGGAAGAAGCTGTTGAGTGAGCTTGAGTCACCTCGCTCCGGAGCTTCATCCGAAGTATCGGGCGCGTCCGCCGAAACATGACAGCACCGATATTCCGTGAAATCAAACCAGGTTAAAAAGAAGATTCGGTAATCAAATGACATTTCTATAGTAAATAGTAATTCAAGTAAATGGTAATTCAAGTAAAAAGAAATCCACCAGTCATACCAACCAACGTCAAAGCATGCAATCTAGTAGCTGTGTTGTTACCCGAGCCAACAACACAGACCACCATCTATTTTGTCCCTGTCGTCGCAACTTCCTCATATAGGACCCTAGATTTCATTAGAAACTATTTTGTTAAACAAGAGAATCATAGAACTTACTCAGTCAAGAAGCCCGCATACTTCTCTCCCGTGATCTGCTCACGCATAAACTCCTGCGCAATCTTAAACTTGTGACCTTCGCCGGCCGTCTTCAGCAGAGCTCCATGCTGCTCGTCGAGAAGCTCCAGAATAGTCTTCTTATCCAGTCGGACTCCCTCAACGGTGCTGACCTTGTGGTGAACCCACTGCCAGAGCTGCGAGCGGGAGACTTCGGCGGTAGCTGCGTCCTCCTTTATAAAACAGTTAGATGTGATATTTCTTTTAGAAATAGTAGTAACTCACCATGAGGTTGTTGATGGGGCTGCATCCAACTCCACGCACCCACGCCTCCATATACACCAGGCAGACATGAATGTTCTTCTTGACACCCTCAAGAGTAATCTTTCCCGGCACATTAGGGTTAAGAAGATCATCCCGAGTGACGGGCACAGACTCGGGTCGGCGGAAGATTTGACTAGCAGTGGGCATATAAGTGTTGAAAAGATCTTCCGCGATCGGCGCCAGAGCTGGATGGGCAACCCAAGTGCCATCATGTCCAGCCAGGACTTCTCGAAGCTTGTCAGCCTCCACGTTGGCCAGTGCCTTTGCATTAGCGGCCTCGTCGTTCTTGATCGGGATCAAAGCTGCCATTCCGCCCATGGCATGAACGCCGCGTCGATGACAGGTCTCGATGAGGAGCTTGACATAGGCATCCATGAAAGGAACCGTCATGGTGACATCGACACGATCAGGGAGGATAAACTTGGGGTGGTTGCGGAAGATCTTGATGAAGGTGAAGATGTAGTCCCACCGTCCGCAGTTTAGGCCCCCAATATGGTTGCGAAGTTCGTAGATGATCTAAAGAGGAGTTAGAAGCAAGCAAGCAAATCCATGAGCAGAGTCGAACACGAACCTCGTCCATCTCAAAAACAGCAGTGATGGTCTCAATCAAAACAGTAGCCCGAACAGTGCCCCGAGGAATACCAATGTAGTCTTGCGCAACATTAAAGACATCATTCCAAAGACGAGCCTCAAGATGAGACTCCAACTTGGGAAGGTAAAAGTACGGTCCGAATCCAGTCTTGATGAGCTCCTTGGCGTTGTGGAAGAAGTAAAGGCCAAAGTCGAATAGTGCGCCTGAGATGGGAGCGCCGTTGACGGTGAAATGTGCCTCGTCGAGGTGCCATCCGCGGGTGCGGCAGATGAGGGTAGGAAGAGTGCGGTCAGTTCTCAGTTTGTAATCTTTTTCGCCAATCTTGAAGTCAATCTGTCGTCTGATAGCGTCGTAAAGGTTGAGTTGACCTTCAGTAACATTCTTCCATGTCGGAGTAAGCGAGTCTAGTTTCATTAGCCATCGCACACAACTCTCAGAGTTGACAATCATACCCTCAAAGTCAGCCATGTAGCAGTAAACGTTAGAGTTCAAAGCATTGACAATCATCTTGCGATCTGTCGGCCCTGTAATCTCGACCCTGCGGTCGGCCAAGCCAGGGGCAGGAGAGGCTCCTTGCCAGTGGCTATCCTCTCGAACATGCTTGGTGTCGGGCAAGAAATCAGGAAGCTCTCCAGCGTCAAACCGTTTCTGTCGCAGCTCACGGCGATGAAGCAGGGATTTGCGGGTAGCCTCGAATGAGTGGTGCAGGACAGACAGAAACTCGCAAGCTTCAGCTGTGAGGATCTTGTCGGTGGCTTCACTGGGAGCACCCAGGATAGCGTATTGCTGTGGCTTGTGAGGAACGAGAACCATGGTTGAAGTTGGCGTTTGTCAAGTGATGAAGTTGTTATGAGTTGTGATGCTCTCTGCTGTTCAATATCGATGAGCATTGCACGATCATCTTATACTTGTATCACACATCGATTGCCTATGTAACAGTCTACGGCAAGCATCCGGAAACCCAACGCGTTTGTTAGAGAACTCTCATCGGACGTGGTCCCGGGGGCAAACTTTGGCAGATACACGACGTTACCATCGTCTCGGGAGTCTGTCCGGGCATGTAGCTCCACGCTTCCCGTACCAGGGCCTGGACAAGCTACCTCGCTCTAATACGCAATGACTCGAATTTCGGCTCTTTCTTCCGAAGTCGGCGGCGCCGAGGGAGGCCAACGTGTGCCCGGCCACAAGCCCCGAAGACGGATCGGGGGGCTTCCGAGACTCGGGATTGGACCACGAACCGGATCAGCTAAAGGGAATCTTGACTTTACAATAATTGCCGAAAGCGGGCGTCTCAAAGTGCTCCGGAAATACAATGCCCACTGGCTCGGGATGAGAATTGCTTGGTGGACCAGCTCGTCATCAGTCTTGTCGCTTCTCGCTGCTGAGCAACCGATCTTCCTCAGAACTATTTCTATTACCAGGAAGAGACGCTGACATTTTAGCTCAAAATATGATACAGTCTCGTAATCTCTCATCCTTAATCAAAGAGTACTCCCGCCGAAGAAAAAAGGAAAATTCCTCTATATCCCAGAAACCAAGTCGCTCCCACCGCAACATCCACTCCTCAGCGGTATCAAACCTTGGTCTCCAGCTCTTCCCGAAATCGAGTCGCGATAATCTTGGTCAAGCCCACCATCAAGATCCCCAGGGTGTCATACCCAAATTCCCAGTACGCGAGAGAAAAAGTCAGAATGCTGACATGAACAACAGCGCAGACGAAGAGTGAGATATCAAAGTGCGCCCGATTCTGCAGCCGAGGTCAGCCGCCTGCCCACGCATCCGATGCAATAGGGGCTATGAAGCTCACCATATAAGTTCCAAGTACAGGCACCCTCCGTCGGCCTTGAACTCTTTCAATCATGGACAGCATCAAGCCGGTCACACAAAAGTCTGCCACGGCGGAAACCACATCCCAGAGAATCCCCAGGATAGATGTCCCACTCTGATGAGACAAGATCCTCAAGCCCCCCATGACGGCACGAACAGCAAGGACGACGCACATGGAGAGTCGGCGCTGTAGCACTGCCTCGTCTTTGGTGGTGAGAGCAAAGTCGTTCCAGGTCCAGCAGCAGTCGCAGGGGTCGCCATCAGGGCGGGAGCATGGTTCCAGCCAAGGGAACATGGTGGGTGATTTTTCAAATGGTGCTGGTTGAATGTTGGCGTCCGACAAATGTGTGTTTTGGTGGAGCAAGCCAAAGAATGGTTGATAGCTGGGGGATGAAGAAGAGGCGTTTTACCTAGACAATTGAAAGAGGGGCCGGGTATAGATCGATAATATAGTCGGTCTCAGTCTCCATAACAGGGATCATGTTGGTTGGGTCATATAACAGAAACGGATGTTGGCTGTCGTAGGATGAGGCAGTGCCAGCCACTTGTCTGCCTGTTTGCCCGCTGTCTCAACTGCTAGGATAACTAGTCAGGGGGGGAGTTGGCTCCGTTATTTCATCCTGTCAACTTGGCCCTGAAAGTCATTTTGGGCTCAAGGCTTTCACAGCAATTGTCTGCATGGAGGACCCCACTTGTTCAAGATAGGCAAAATCCAGGTGGAATGACACCAGTTAATAGAATAAAATCAATGGCTATTGCCACGATTCAGCGCATTGCGACGAGTGCACAAGAATGTGGCTCCTACTTTGAGTCTTTGACTGAGCAGATCCTACGGCAATACTCCGTTTCACTTATTGCCGTGTTCGCCTTGAGTGATATCCCCTAGAATTCTGCCTAGGTATAGTAACTGAGCATGAAAGGCGCAGCCTGATGGAACCAAGCAGCGTTGCAGTCGTCAACGATTGGTTGTTTACCCCAGCCCACGTGCTAGCAAAGGCGCAGCAGAGAGGACATTGTCACCACGATATCGCTACGTCACCATTAACGACTTGAAGGCTCATGGAAGTGATATGGGGCTTCGTTAGAGGGTTTTTATTAATCAGAGCACTTCCCTTCTCTCAAAGCCAGAGAGCGCGCTGGGCACACGAGCAAACAGCACAATCTTTAATAACGTAACGGCAATACACCCCGATGCCGTAAAACACCGCAACATAGATTCGTTGGAGGATTGGTTGCGTGTGAGATGAGTAAAGCCATTGTGCGTGTACCTCGTCACCAAACATTTGCTGCCAAGTTGGCATTGTATGCTTATTGTGCCCATACGTTCGCGGCCACGGCCGCCAATCAGCTCTGCGATCTAAATTTGGTGGGCAATTGTAAAACTACCAAATAAGCGGAGTGGCAGTTCTACGCTTTCCCATATATGTCAACTACAGGAGTCTGCCTCGATGCTATGGTCATGATCACCTGCCATACCCGATGCAATAACTAAACTATCAAAATTAGACATGGGCAGTCCCCTTACGTGACCAAAGTCTGACTCTCTACTCCGTATCTCTTGCAAATTTCATTAGCTCATCAACCGACACTCGTCGTCAACCAACTACACAGTTAGCAGATTACGCCATCAACCCCCAAAAGTATGCAATCGATCCATCAGTCACATCAACGGCCTCCAGCCAAACAAGACCAGTAGATCATGCAGTCGCGTGCGGGGAAACCGATCACGACATCGACCGTTGCCTCTCCCACGCCGAGGGTGATATGTCAGCAACCCGATGCTGTGTCTACCTACTTATGATTGACCCTGGCCTCCTCGAGTCCTGACTCTTTTGACTGCTCTTTTCTATAGCCTTTTGAATCCTTCCGAGTCTTTGATAGAAACTCAACATGCCTTCTGCCATCCCCCAGATTCAACAGTACACATATGTGCCCGAAACCAAGGAGAACCTTGATTGGGCAGACTGTAAGTCTATCCAGCACCTCACCTCATCTTCCAATTGACCAAAGCTAACACCTCATAGTGGCCAACATCGACCTCTCCAAATACGGAACCAAAGAAGGCAACGCCGAGCTTTCCCGTGTTCTCGTAGACGCCATCCGGACCAAGGGCTTCTTCTACGTCACCAACTTTGACATCCCCCAAGCCGCCATTGACAGGCAGTTTGCTCTCGGCCAGGCCTTCTACGAGCTTCCTCTGGACGAAAAGTTCAAGTACGTCCCGGACCTTGACGCAGGTGAGTATAATGGCTACAGGCCTGCTGGGAGGCGGACTCTGTCGGGGGGTGTGAAGGAAAAGACCGAGGTTTGGAATATGGCCAGTAAGTGTACCCAAGACACAAACACCAAAGAGCTACTGACGCAATCATCCCAGCCAAGGACGGGAAAATCACGCAACCTGTTCCTACCCTGTTAAAGACTCATCTCGAGGAAATCGAGGCCTTTGCCAAGGTTAGCCACCCACAGACTACAGCTCATCCAATCACTAACCCAAGGCCCAGAACCTGCACGACAAGGTTCTCGACCCATTGCTCCACCTCGTCGCTCTCGCCTTGGAGATCCCCGAAGACTACCTCGTCAACCTGCACAAATGGGGAACTCACAACGAATCCCACCTCCGATACATGAAGTACGGAAAGTTCTCCCCACAAGAGATCGAAGCCCTCGAAGATGGCCTGTGGTCCCGAGGTCACACGGATCTAGGCTCCTTCACACTCTTATTCCGACAGCCTGTTGCAGGCCTCCAGATCAAGGACAACGAGAACGGAAGCTGGAAGTGGGCAAAGCCGCTCGACGGGAGTCTGACCGTCAACGCGGGCGATGCGTTGAGTTTTCTGACTGGAGGATATGTAAAGTCCACGATCCATAGGGTAAGTCAAACCCTTCGACACGCAGTGTAAAATCTGACATGACGACTAGGTCTCTGTGCCCCCCAAGGACCAGCGTAACGTAGACCGCCTAGGACTCCTCTACTTTTCGCGTTCAGAGAACGACCTCGTGCTCAACACCATCGACTCTCCCGTCCTCAAGCGTGAGGGATACACCCAGAATGAGTTTGAGGTTGGGGATCATGCAGTGCCTACCATGGAAGAGTTCACCCGTCTCAAGCAGACTTGGCAGCAGTCCAAGAAGAGGGGCACAAGCTATGAGGAGTTGGAGGGGCAGCAGATCTTGCCGGGCTTTAAGGGCAAGTACTTTGCATGATTATAGGTGGAGGGAGAATATGTAGAGAAAAGGTCTGAATACACCTTAAAGGCTACATACGTTCAAGGATTGCTACATGTCGCTAACCACTACGGCAAAAGTGAAAGATACCTTTCAATAGGTACCGCAGCTAAGCTAGGTTATATCCTTTGCCACACTATATCCGCCCCTCGTGTGCCGTAGATAAGGGTAAATCCGCGGGATATAAATGACTATTAATAGCACGGCAATAGCATGGAGCAACAGGTACACTCCTCCCCGACGTCGGGGACAATCTATTACGATACTGAGGCTAAAGGGCTCATAGGGAGACCCAATTAAATAACATATCAGCCCGGTAGAGACAGTACAGTCATAATGCATCAAGCCAGTATATCTCCTGCGGGACTATGCATTCCAAAAACCCTCACGTGTCCAAGAATTAGACATGCCATTCTTGAGCAAAGACTCCTTGGCGCCTAGTGCTCGCGGTAATACGCGTTCTTGAGCTTCTTCCACATCGGCACGTTCTCACCCGTCTCAACCTCGACGTTTTTAGGCACCTCGACCCTCTCTCCAGTCAAGTCAGTGTTTGTAAAGGCATTCTGCTGCTTGCCGAGGTAATAGTCTACAAAGGGTCAGTAACACACTCCAAACAAACACAGAAAAAAATACTTACTCGGCATCATCAGCGAAAAGATGACGGGAATGACACCCATGACAGTCGCCGTGATAAAGATCATGCCGTTGGTCCGAGAGTAAGCAGTGATTGCGCCTTGACGGATGGGATCCTGCCACTCGTACTCGGTCCTCAGAGTCTTGATGGATCCGTAGATGGAGATGAGAGTCTTCTCGGGCGTTCCGGCGGGACACTCTTCACGCATGAAGCCCAGCATGCGACCCTGCCAGATGGTCGCAGCAATGGTAGAGCCCACCGAGGAGGCCAGGGTGCTCCAGAGCGAGAGAACGCTGATGACAGTCGACATGTCCTCGTGGGGCACCGAGGCCTGCGAACCGACACGCATGCCGATGACGGCCCAGGCGCCGACTCCGAGGAAGACCTGCGAGATGGCGAGGCGAGCAGTGTCGAGGGTGCTGCGAGTGCCGTTCTCGAGGGTGATAGCATAACCGATGAGCTTGACGGTGGCACCGATAACCATGAGGGTCTTGTAGCGATGAGTGTACCTCTGAATGACTCCTCCAACAGGACTAAGGAAGCACAGCGAGAGCGTCGTAGCCGAGATGAAGACGGTCCAGGCATAGTTGGACCAAGGCTTGATGATGTAGATGTACGAAGAAAAGTAGTTGTTTCGCGTCGCAGAGGCCATCTGGTTAAAGATATCAACCATAAGCGCCGCCAAAAACGCCCTGTTATACAGCATGCGCTTAGGCGTCAGCGGCTTCGGCGCGACGTAGATCTCAAAGGCCAAGAAGACGATGAGGAGAATAAAGCCAACGACGATCATGGCGATCATGCTAGGATTCTGCCAGCCGTTCTTGGCCGTCGGGGCAAGGTTGAAGGCCAGCAGGATGAGGGAGAAGGACATGCCGAGGAGGAGCAGACCAGCGAGATCCATGTCGATGACGGCCTGCTTGGCCAGCTTCAAGTAGTCGCTCCAGTCTCGAATCTCAGCTCCCTCGTGGCGAGACACGCCCGCGTCGCCCATGCTGACCATGCCGAACTTCTTGGCCTTGTGCTGCATGCCGTACAGAGTCCAGATAGTAGGAGTCAAGAGCACGGGGACCATGATGGCAAACATACCCAGACCCCAGCGCCAGTTATCGGGAATGAAAGCCTCGGAGATGGAACCATTGATAAAGGTAGTGATGAGGAAGGGAGTGCTCAGCATACCACCCCAGAATCCTCGCCACTGAAGAGGCGTCAAATCACCAACGATGATATCGCTCAAAAGATCAAGACCCGACTTGCCAAACGCCGTAAACGAGGCGCCGACAATATACGCAGCCAAAGTCTGCGAAGAAGCCGCAACAGCAAAGCCAACAGCGTAAACCACCAGAATCAGCGCATACGTCGTCGGTCTCGACGTAATGTCAGAAAGCTTTCCCAGAAACGGCTTCGAGATGGCGCGGATGATGGCAGTAGCCGTGTTCACAGCACCCAGCTCGGCGTGGTGGCTAAACGCAGAGGCGGCGATGGCGTTGAACTGGTACGTGATGCCCTGGTCGAGGGCGTACGCAAACATGGTCAACCCGAGCGAGACGATGAGGACGTAGAGGAGGATCCTTCCGGAAGCGCCCGAGTCGTACAGGACCCGGTTGAAGGCCTCGACCTTGCTGACGCCGACAGACTGGTCCACGATGGGCGTCTGGTCATCCTTGAGGGGCTCATCTTCCACGGTCGTCGGTCTGTCTTGCTGCTGCTGCTGCGGCTGGCGAGGAGCCGCCGCGATGTCTGCCGAAGTCATGTTGAAGTTGTGAACCAGAGCGAGAAAAAAAAGGGTCAACAACTGCGTGAGGGGGGTCGAGGGACGATCAGAGTCTCACCCAGCCATGTTATAGTCATTTATACCTCACCCCCTTCCTCGGCCCTGGGATAATCTTATCAATCAAATCACTCGCGTGGTTACCTTGGCCTCCACCACGCTCCCACTTTTTAACCGCAACATGGATAGGATCGTCGACGGACCACGGTAGAGTTTTCACGGCCGTGATGCCCCGAGTAGGTAACGTTAGTTAGTGTCCTATGTTAGTCTGGTTCGGATGGCGCCAAGTGGGTGAAGGATCAGCAAGCTGGTCTTTGTCTTCGTGGGGGTCCCAGGGTTTCTGTACCTCCCTACCTACCTACCCAGTCAGCCAGTCCCATGGCTTTGGCATCGTCCCTCCAAAAAGACCACGCTCAGATTATCTATGGCCAAGACCGTTGGAAACACCACCTGAATTTTACCTTTCATCTCTCAGAGCCAACTCTTGTCTTGGCAAAGTGGAAACCCTCGACCGTTTGCAGTAGCTTCGAACGAACCATGGAATGGATCTGACGGTTGGTCCATGCATGGGCGAGATTTAAATCGTTCTGCAAGGAACCGCGCAGTGTCTCTCGCGCGTTGATGTTCGTGATCTCTGCACTGTACAAGGCATCATACCAACACACACCAGTACTGTATTCCCTATAACCATTGTGCGTGTTGCCTAGGTAGGTAGGTACACAAGTACCTAATCATCTTACCAAACCAAACATCAAGTTTCCTAGGTACCTATCCACACCTTGCCTCCAGGCTCGACACAAAACACCACACAACACCACAGCTTCATATCGATCCCTTCTTCTAGCCGTCCCAAGCCTCTAAAAAAAACAAGGGTCAGGTTAATAAAACCACCTACCACCTTCAACCCACCCTTATTAACAAGGAATAAGGGCATGGCAAATGGGCTAATTCCCCGCTTCACTGGAGCCTCGCTTCTCGACGAGTGGGACAGGCACAGGTTCGCATGTCTCCGAGCTTGGCCCTCCCCCCCATCATCACTTTCAGACCCGCTCCGAGCTTACATACCTTAAAGTCTTCTTCCCGACGTTGTATTCCGCACGGCCAACGCCAATTCAGGCTGTCTGCCCCCTCCCCCCACGAGCTCGTCCCTTTTAGAGCCTATGTATCCGCACTAACAGCAGCTCAGGTTTCCATCATATTAGATAGCAAGCAGGTCCTTACAACATCTTGCTGCCAAGTCATGGTTCGGTTCCTTCGCGGTCGTGTGACAGTTTGCCGGTAGAAAATAGCTCGGTATTAAAGGGACAGAACCATCCTTGCCCGCCCGCCCTAAACATGCCCAGACATAATAATATCCCACGCGGCTCCGGGCTTTCGGTGCACTAACTTCTTGATTGGCTCAAGACATGCAATTCCATCCATAAAAAAGCATTTATAGAGTCCGCAGTCCATAATTACTGTTTTCTACGGCTTGCTTAATCGGCACCGTCCAGGGCCAAGGTAGAAAGGCATCCTCCATTCTTAATATATATTCAGATTTAGCCCCCAGCAGAGTGAACCCCCGGCTAATTCTTCCCCGGAAATGACATTCCCATACACGAGAAAAAGAAAAAAAGATAAAGAAAAGAGAAAGGCTCTAAAGCGACACACCATGAGCCCGAGTTCGTCTGTTGGTCGTACCTCGATCCACCATGCCAACCTTTTACCCACGCTCAATGCTCCATAGCCGACGTAAGGTTACCAAGCCCAAGAGATGTGATTCGATGGGAAAAAAAGAAAGAAAGACGAGTCCGGAGTTAACTACAAGGATAAGGATATCTTAAACCCGCTATTCTTTGGCCCTCTGACGCCTTTGGCGAGCCGAGCCGGGAGTATAAAGAATAGTTAGAGCGCTAAGAGCCCTCAACGGTCCCATCCATCCATCTATTAATTAATATCTGTAAATCTTTCTAGTTTCCAAAAGGTACAGAACTTAAAGTCAGATGTATTCTCTTAAATTTGTCTATTTACTACATTTATCTTAATGCTCGAGGGCACACGTCACCACTGGATCCTCGAGAATTTGGCCATAGTTCCCTTAAGAGATATTCTATCAACACAAGACTTGTAAGCCTTGGTGTAATGCAAGTTCCAGGTGCCATATAATGGTCTTTGTTATTTCCAATGACGAGACTGTCAGCCACAATAGCAAAAGACACAATTATCAATACATAACGGCATATAA
>JABFEX010001816.1:0-18223 GCA_013623515.1 Fusarium illudens
CCCCACACGCGTTTGACACTGAGGTTATGAACTTTTAAACATCCATGTCTGTGGCGACACTGGCAGAGCCGATATTATTTACAATATATTATTCACTGTTGTTATCCTATGGCATAATCACAAGAAACTCGCTCCCGACTTTAAAGTCCTTGATTTCGTCCTGTCATTGAAGCGCTGAAAAACATGATACAGATCAAATCACGTGCTTCTGCCTTGCCCCCGGCCTTCTCATGCTGCCCCTCCAACAGTCCCCCAATGCGACAAAAAAAAAGAAGAGCTTGATCGGGACCAACGCCGCCATCCTGCGCGCCAAATGGAGCAACACCCAAGTCGATTTAACCTCTCTCAGAGTGCTCTGGACCAGTTACGGGCCTTCGGGGCCTTCCTAACTGACGCCAGATTCGAGTCCAAAGGCGGTCACGAGGTTTGCATAGACCCCGACTTCCTCAAGCGGGCCAAACCCCTCATCCACGCACTTAACATCCCGCCCAACACAGTCAGTGCTGACAATCCGAACGTTGGGCGTTCAAACTGATGGTTTGCAAGAAAATAGGAGCCGTCCGACTGCGAGGCCCGCGTGATTTCAGCGCGGAAACAGCATCTGTAGCCGACCTAGTGCCTGTCCAGGCGTGGGGAGACCGTATGCCGGAACTCGACGGCAGTGCGTTGTCAGTCGGGGAGGGCATTCGTATTGCAGCTCCCGTCACGATTTCGACTCACAGCGATGTGATATGCGACATTTTCATCGTTCAGTGGCCACGACCGTTCGTCCGGGAAAGTTAACTGGAATGGATGGGGGGGGGGTGACGAAACGAGCGACCTCATCTGTGGACAGTGCCTCGAGTTGGTTATCCTCCACGCCTGGGGACAGAAACGTATACAAAGCAGCCGCATTGAGATCAATGGATGATTTCGTTTGGAAGGCAGTTGCATCGACGGACTGGTCAAACTCGACAGGTTGTTGGAGTGGAAGGGGCACCGTTGGTATTTCACCTGCTGGCATAATTCAGTCATCTTTCGCCAGGTCTGGTAGGTGGGGTTTCATACTGTCAACTGAAATTAGTCGCCGCTTCTTCTTTTCCGGCTGGCCACTGTCTGGGCATGGCGGCCGAGACCTGTGGTGTTTTGGAGCATACTCCAGGGCTTGAGTCATCAAGGGAGAGGTTGGAGTCTCGATGCGTCCTCCCTCGGACTGAACATGGTCTCGCAATTGTTGTGCCGAGCACTCTGGTTTTGATCAGCTGGACAGTCAGAACAAACAGGTGAAAAGGCAAGCATACCATGGAGGAATACTTTTGCTAAGAAGGGGTCCTTGTTTACAACAAGTTCATAAATAGTGAGAAACCGTTCGAAGTCACTATTGGCCTCTGGGGTAACCTGAAGCCTCTTGGTGACCTCTGGCGTGGCTAAAACCGAGGCGAGTTTTGAAGATTTGAGGCGAAAGATGAGATGGACAAATAGCTTGATATCGAGAGAAAGAAGCTCTCGGCTCACATATCGGCATTTGAATGCCTTGTCTGGTGAGAGGGTTGCTCTGCTGCCACGATCATGCCCGAGGTCTTTCAAAGCTGCTGTTGCTTTGTCAACTCTTGCATTCTCGATTCCCCTGTTGAGGACCATCTTGAGAGGATTGCGAATATTACAAAATTGTAGAAAAGACAAAACCGTAGAAGAGGCATAATTGCAGAGGAGGCAAAATTGTAGAAGAGACAAAACTGTAGAAGCGACAAAATTGTAAAAAACACAAAAGTAAAAAGGGAGGCGGGGACGCAGCCAGGGGGCCTCCCTGTCTCCTCGATGTGATTTGATAGATATTGTACACTGAACAGTACCTCCGCGTTAAGAGCAGTGACCCTTGTTTCTCTGCTCATCAGATCTTGTATAGCAGTCTGTACCTCCGCGCTAAGGACGCCCTTTAAGTCGGTTCGAGCTGCGTGGAGGGCGTGAACTAAGAAATCCGGCAGGTGAGGCTTCCAAGGCACCCCAAGAGAGGCAATCTTAAAGCCCACGAGGCAACGCCATGTATCTCGACACTGGTTCGCCCAAGCTCCCCTGTTCAATTCTCTTTCACTGCCTTCCATGGTCCCTCGTGGCCGCGGCGCGTACGACACGACTGGCGTTCCAAAGCCCCCACCAAGACCCAAGCCGCGTTGAACATGCCTATTTCTGTTTGGGTGCCAGTTGCCGTGGTCGCAGGCCTCACAGCCACGGCCGTAGCCATATGGTACTTTCTCAGGAGCCGGGTCAAGCGGCGCCACACAGGTTGTGAGGCCGGTCAAGGAAAACCCGGTATGCTTCATGCATGCCACATGACTGGTGAAAGCTGATAATGAAGGCAGACGTGAGCTCAGAAGCACTGGTTTCTCTGGAGAATGGGAAGAAATGTGTAATCTTTGCTCAAAGCTCCTTGGTCGAACAAGCAGAATCCTGCGGCAACACCAATCCGACGACCATCATGTTGGAAAGCGCGAAAACGGGTCTCATGACTGCGGAGGTTTACACGAACCCTCGACTTGAATACACTTTCCCTCATTGCCCCGGTCATACGGCTAGTGTCACCCTTGAGGGAGCCCACATGCAAGATGATATGGGAAACATGATTGATTTTGACATCAAGGTGGATTCCAAGGCAGAGTTCAAGGCCATTGTGCTTTACGATGGCTGGGCTGAAGAAATCGACGTTGGGTGGATATTTTGCCACAAAAGCGTTGGAGGCGATATTCAAGACGCTCTAAGATACACAGGTATCATGATAGAGCTTCACGCGGAGGATTGGAATGGCGTAGCGAAAGAAGTGAAAGATGCATTGAGACAAAGGCGAGGAAGCTGAAGGTCTGAATACCTATCGACGCAATGGCAGACTTGGGTGAAACAAATCAACCTGCTTCTTGTATCTAATAGGATTTTTGAATCAAACAAGAGATGCTCTCTCCATCCCCGCAATTGCCTTGGAGGTGTCGTTTGCCGGCTGGCCCTCGCACAGCCCTTCAACTCTCTTCCTGTCTCAAATCAAGTCATCAGGTCAAACAAGGTGCTCCCCCTCCCCCTCCTCCTCCCCATCATCGACAACAACAACAAAACAAGCAAACTATAACTCTCGATTCCAGAATCCAGCAGACCCTCATCATGATCAACAACAATAACAACACAGGATCCAGCAGACCCTCATCATCATCATCATCATCATCAGCAACACCAAAAACAAGCAAACTGTAACTCTCGGTCCGAGGATCCATGCTTTCGCCGTATTCTTTCGTGTCCCGTCGTTGTTGTTTGAGCTGCTTGATGAAGGATAGACCCTCATCACGGACTGTTTCGATCGCAGCGGCCAATATTGAGTCTCGGGGTCCGTTTACTTCGCGGCGAGGGCCTTTGAGGATATGTTCCCCACGGCGAACGTGGATGTGTTTACGACGAACGCGGCGATAGGATTTGACAATATCTTGCCCACAGTAAATAAAGACGAGAAATTTCATTCTGGGAACATGGACGGCGTGGGACAATAGTGTTGGGAATGGAGAGATAAAACGATTAGAGCTTTCATATCGGGGGACCGCCAGTATATGTGACAGACAGCCGGCTCATTGCCAAGGGAGCAACTCGTCTCCATGCTTAGCCCCTTTAACCAATGATCATCACCTCGCCACCAATTAACGTTCCAGGCCCAGCAGAAGGAAGTCCCCAGAGCTAGAGGACTCAGCAACTCGAGGGTGAGGCTCGGGGGCGTCACCGATTGCTTCCACGCCCCCTCCCCCCAGGATCACTAACCCTTGCTCTCCAGCGGGGTCGGGAGATGCTTCATGGAGGGTCGGATATCCTGCGTGGAATGGCGCTTGCTCGGCAGACTGAAAGAAGCGCGGTTGCATGGTTACCGCCGCCACGAGCCGCACGCTGGGTCAGCGCACACCACTCCTGTATTCTATGAGCGAGAGCACCAACTTGGGAGAGATATGCGGAGGGCCGGGGAGGTCCTCAAAGGATCCTATATAACTAATCATCGTCTCCCACTTCCAAGATGCATGCAAGGCCAACCATGTCTCGGCAGCTCTCTCGTCAGGGCGGAGTGCCGAGGACCCTTGATGTTGAACGGAACCTAGATACGGCGTCAAGGGCCTGGCTGCAAGGGGCGTCCGGATACAATTAAACGTACTTTATTCTCTTGGTCTTTTGTCCCGTCGTCGATGGCAGTTTCTTCTCAAGCCTTCACGTCAGCCTGCTCAGCAACGACTTCAGAGCTAGAAACAGCATCACTTCAATCCCCATAACGTTCCTCTCCAAGCTAAATCGAGATCGGATGTGTTGGACGTTTGCCTGGTATGGCGTATCGACGGTGGTTTGGGAGACGGTGACACCAAGTTCGCCAATGAAAGACTTGAGCCACTTGACCATGCAGTCAATTGCTCGAGGGCTGTATCGGGGCTTGGTCAGCAGGTTCACGCGACTGGGGCAGTTTTGGCAGTCCATGAACACAGAGTCCCGAGGCATGTTCGGGCCGTAGCGGTGCCGAAGGAATTTTCGGATGCCGGCAGCGTATATGAAGTTAGAAAGGTCGCAGGCTTCGGCGTAAATGAATTTGTGGAAAAGAAGCGTGTGTATTGACGTTGTTCTCTGTGTGTATCTTCTATCTGATGAGTGGTTTATTCCTAGCCTTCTGATTGGTCCATGATGTGGGCCGCCGGCGTGGGCTCCCCGACGCCGCGGCGCAAGTTGCTCCTTCTGACAGAGTTCGTCCTTCAAGTTGTTGGAGACATGGAAGTTCAAGGGACAGGTCGAGCATGCCCCTGGTCATACGATGCTGCTTGTGCAGGTGGAATCCGAGATGGAGCCGCCGGGTCAAGAAGGAGATACTCGCGTCATTGTCAAAGCGGTTGATATCATTGCCAGACTCATCTTCCTCCTTGGCTGTCGGTAACGCAGGAGCCAGTTGCTTCTCGTCGTCAGATCTTTCCTCGGTCGTTGACTCTGAAGTTGGGCTCGGGCTCGCAGTCGGACGTAGAGGTCGCATAGCTACTTGTTTTCATGTTGAAGGACAAGGGGTTGTACGTCAGCGATGGTATTTGCGAATGACAGAATGTTAGTCACCGAGCTTGAAGACTCCGACTGATGGCAGATGACCGATCGGTCGAGGAGAGTCTGCGTTGTCGTGTCGGGGAATAAATGTGACTCCGTTTGCGGTGAGGATATCGTCGAGAATTGTCTTCATCCCAGCATTGTGCTGGGCTGTTGCGGGTCACGGTTGAGCGCCGTGGCGCAGATGAAAGACGGCGGCAACGCGTTTTTTCGCATTGCTGATTCCGAGATCTCCGATGAGAGCCACGGTGTTGAGATCGGCAAGGTTTCAAGAGCTCGTCTTGGGGTCACCATAAGGAGTCGTGGATCATTTTGACGAATAACGTCTCATTCGATGCCTCGGATAGGCGAGTCAAAACCATGATCAGGCATCCTATGGTGTCTCTTCTATATCATACGGATCCAAAGGCATTAAAGGCCGGATAAACTGGCCAAATCTTTCAGGAAGGCCATCATGCCAAGCATCCAAGTGCTGGCCAGTGATATCATTTCCATAGCCCGTTTGCTGGTAATAAATCATGACACGCTTTGCTCTGCCTGCCGCTGTTCGCTGATCAATCTCGGCACTGGATCCGGAGTCAGTTCCGGATGGTCAATCCACTT
Organism: Fusarium illudens; assembly: GCA_013623515.1. Lineage (NCBI taxonomy): Eukaryota > Fungi > Ascomycota > Sordariomycetes > Hypocreales > Nectriaceae > Fusarium > Fusarium illudens. Next base: position 5,674 of record JABFEX010001816.1, read on the forward strand.
GCTAAATATAAAGGGATTGATGCTTACTGGTAGACTGTCTCTGCGGAGAGAAGACTGGTGAAGTCGCTCCGACATGGAGGTTGATGTCGCGATCTGTGAAGAGCCTCAGCTCGCCATCTAATACCTGGAAGCTCAGTTTTATAGACCGAAGACTGCACCCAGGGCCATGGTCTCTCGGCGGCTATGTTGATGCAGTGGCGAAATTCACTCTGATCAACATATGCTCTATCCCATACGAGACCACCGGTGCGCAGCACGTGAGGTAGGTCTTGGAAGAAGAGAGTAACGTCGAGGCACCAGTGTGAACAACGAATGTGCTCAGGGTGAGCATACGCTCGTAGTCTAAGCACCCACCCCCACTCCACAGTCCAGTCTTGTTCAGGGCCGACAGAGATCTCACACTGTCCAATCTCCAGTGGCCTGCCGCTCATTGCGGCTTGGGGAGCTAAAGCAGCGAATGAAGGTGCCTCATCATTGTTAACTCTCCCTGAACGACGGCCCTGGCGCAGTCGAGCTCGCCACGCGTAATAATGCGCCGATATCGTTGACCTTGAGACTCTGCTGAGTTGAGAAGCGCTGGAAAGCTCGCTGCGACGTAGCAAGCAAGATGCTGCAGCGACGGTACTGCTCTCATTCCGTATCCAACTCCTCAAGGTGATGTTGAGTGAGCGTTGTCCAGGACTCAAGTACGCCTCGTTCGATGGCTCCGTGCAGCCCGAGTGGCTGTACGTAGAAACAGCAGGAATCTCCTCGTATCTGGGCGGCGCCCCAGCACCAGCCGAATGAAAAGAGCTCATACTCTCGACGATATAATGCAGTTTCACAGCCCATGCACTAGACTGGACATGAGATGGTTGTAGCCCAGGGTTTCTCGTTAAATGGCTTAGAAATGCTTGCACCACTGTTGTAATGTGTTGGATTAATAGTGTGTATGCGTGTGTTCGCCCGGGGTATTAATAGAAAGTGAGACAATAAGGAGTAAAAGAACACGTATAATAACGAGTTAAATATAAAATTAAAATAAAGTAAAATTAGAATTAGAGAAAAGTAAGCTTATTACTCAGTTTTTACTTACATATATATAGCTACTTATTATAAAGCTTTTAAGGTATATCGCTACATATGAGTCATAAGTAGTAGTACTTATCTCAGTAGCTATTAGTAGTAGAAATTACCTACCGGTACCTACTAAAAAAGTCATTAGTTAACGCGCTACTTGGTCGAGGCGAAATAGCATTTAATTTTTGTATCTTTCCTATGAAAATGGGAGTAAAGATACCGGCCCGCTCCCATGTGGCAAGTAACTAATTACAGTGGCGAAATATAAGAAATAGACCCACTTCTTAACATTTAATCCCCCTGCAACCTGTAAAGCTGTGTTTTGCTGACGTGTCAGGGCTCCCTTCCTCTGAGTGTTGCAGACAGAGCTGAAGGAAGGTATGGGTGACGTGCGCCGTAGTAATATTAAGTTTGCCAGAGGAAACAAACCTTCTACACTCTCCCATTATCACAATCATAAAATCATCAACACTTTCACTTTCATTGACAATCAAAAATCACAAATCACTGTCGACATAACCATTACGTCATTATGACAGCAGAAAATATCCTCACGCCACTGCCACAGTCGCTACAACAGACGCCATCGCACGAGGCACAGTCGCCACAACAGACGCCATCGCGCGAGCCACAGTACACGCCACAACAATCAACGCCACACCCACGACCAAGTTCTGTCCATCAGGATGACAATAATCACGTGGGTGGCTCAGATGATACGGAGCACGGAGCGCCGAGAATGACGCGGTAAGCCTCTAATATATAGCTATACACTCTAGTGGATAAATACAATATGCTAATATAGTATAATAGGGGATGGAGACGCGGCCTTATTTGGCTTAGAGGTCCACGGCTTGAAGGCGAACGTTAGGAGTAGGGAACCACTAGCACGTGGGCTGGCGTTAGTGCTGCCTTGCTTATTGGCATACCGACAATCACTATAAGCGTATTAGCTTTAAATAAGTAGTATATAGAAAGCGTATAAAGGGTTAAACACTCTTTAGAAAGAGATGTTTAAGGTTTAGAGAGCTATTAATAGGAAACTTAAGCGGTGTGTTAATAATATCCTCGAGCCCTCGACCAAGTGGTGACCGAGTCCTGGAACTGGGCACCGTCCTTACAACGTTCAGCCATGCGAGCCCCGAGTCGCTTCATATCATGTCACCAGGCGTTTGTACATGATACAGACAAACCGTGGCCTCCCCTTGGAGCGGACCAACATGTATTGACTCCGAGGAATGCTTTTCAATCGTCCAACCCGGACCTATCCTTGTGAACATGACAAAGAATTTCATTACGTGACCCCTCGCCCTGACCAGTTTTCTACCGTGATACAAGCAAAGCAAATCACTCCCTTGCAATGGAAACCCTGCAAAGAAAGAGAAGCTCCCTAACCGACCACCTCCTCGTTCTCCTCGAGCACCTCCTCCACAATCTCCTCAATCACCCGATCCGCCTCCGATGTCGTGCCTTCCAGGCTCTTTGTGTAGGCCTCTAGCAGAGGAACATTGGGATCCTTTGGTAGGCCGAGCACCTCGCGCTCTTCCAATGTGTCGGCCTCGACCTCCTCGCGCCACGAGTACCACTCCTCGAGCATGGTGCGGCGGGTCTCCACCACGGCCAAGTCGGCAGTCGCGCCACGGTCGGCATCTTCTTGCTCAAAGACGCGGCTGTACTCTCGGAGGTTCTTGCGCACCACCTTCTGCTCGTCCTTGGTGAGCATGGTCGCTGGCCGGGGGCGCCACGAAAACTGCTTGAACTTCTCGAGGGGTTCTTCCCGCAGAGCCTCGCCCCGGAAGTCGTAGATGTGGTAGCCGTTTTCCATCTGAAATATGTTAGCATACGGCTTGCAATCATGGAAAAGTGAACATGTCTTACCGAGTGTTTCCAGGCAGAAGCCCAGGTGGCAACGAATCGGCCTGAAGGGTCCCATTCAACGTCTGTCACGCCGTAGTGGTCGGCAGTGTTCATGTGCTGGAGGTTGGCGGTGAGGTCCTTCTCGGCCTCGGGCTTCTCTCCCTCAAAGTCGAGATCGAAAAAGTCAAGATCGGAGCTCTGCTGGTTCGCAATGGTGGCAATAACAACAAAGCGACCCCGAGGTGACCAGTAGATGGCGTTGCTGTTCTTCTTGTCGAGCGTTCGGAGGTGCTTGAAGTTACCCACGTACTGGCCCTTGGTCTTCTCGGGGCAGAAGAAGGAAACGGCCGTCTTGGGGGGGACGGCGGTGACACCCACGGGCTCGGTTGTGGTGATGATGGCAAAGCGGTCGCCCTTGGGCTCCCAAGCAAAGTTGATGACGGTGTCCTTGATGATGTCGACAACCTCGACCGGAACACCCTTCTCCTTGACGCGGAAGATCTCAAGAGTGGTGGCCTGGGACTTCTTGGACTTGGAGTGCCGGTCGACCTTGACACAGAGGTAGGCGGCGTCAGATTGCCAATGAAGCTTGGCGTCGCTGACACTGAAAAGGTTGAGGGATCGGATGACCTGTTTTGAGGGAATGCTCATCAATCCGACCTTGGCGGGGTTGCTACCAATCTCAGGTGTCCAGTAGCAAAACAGCTGCTCGTAGGTCTTGATGCTGTCGCGCTTGGGAGTCGCGGGGGCCCAGTCAAAGTCCACAACGCCCTCAATCTTGATCGAGGTTTTGTCGAGGAGGTTCATGCGGGGGAGCTCGTAGACAGAGATGGACTGACCCTGGGTCAACCGAGCGACGTACTTGTCATCGGAGGACCACTTGAAGGCAGGCCACTGCATCTTGGGTGGCGGCTTGCCCTCCTCGCCCTTGGGTGCGTCGAGGTTGGCAAAGGACCGGAGAGGAGCAGCGGTGGCAATATCCCAGATGACATAGTTCTTGCCGTGGTCGTCAATGGAAAGCGCGGGGTGGCCCTCGTCAGGGATCGAGATAGGGCGGTTAGACCAGGTCACGATGTATTTCTCACCGGGAGAGAAGGCGACGAGGTTGACAAAGGGGTGGGCAAATCGGGCTTCTCGCGACCAAGACTGGCCGCCCCAGAGCTGAACACCCTGGGCGTGGACAGAGGTGAGGTAGGTACCGAGAGGAGACCACTGAACAAAGGTCTCAGTCCAGTGTTGTCGCTCGACAATGCTCTCAGGCTGATCCTTCTCGTTGTTCCAGTAGACGCCGACGCTCTCACCACGGAACATGACAAACTGATCACGGCCTCGGCCGGAGGGATCCTTGAGGAACCATCGGAGATGCTCCTTCTCGGTAAACTCGTCAATGTGGGGGGGTTGGTAGGTCTCGTCAACTCGGCCTTCTCGTCCATATCGCTCGATATCGGTGAACTTGTTGACGCGCAGGATGTGCTTTTTGTCGAGGGGGACCAGGTCGAGCTGGCGAGTGGCAGCGGCAGCCTCAGCGGGCGAGGAGTACTCGACAAAAGCAAACCTTGACAGAGTGTCAGCACCTGTTGACCAAACTTCCAGCCAGAAACAAAACCACCTACCGAAGAGACTTTCCGTTGTCGCCCATGGGCATGTGAACCAGATCCTCCCGTGTCTTGCCGACTGTGTTGAGCTTCTTCAATAAGAACTTGACGAGCTTGGGCTTCTGCTCCTCCGTGACCTCGGGAAGGCCGTCGATGACGACGAAGCTGTCGTAACCTTGCTCTAGCTGAACCTCGAATCTCTCTCGCAGATCGGAAATATCAATGTCATCCTCGTTGAACTCGTCATCGTCGAGGTCGGCATCGCGCAGGTGGTCGAAGGAGGGCGCCATGCTGGGCGATTTTGGTGGGTTGTTGGAGGGGTGCAAGAAAAAATGCCCCGCTCTCTGTCGTTTCTGAATGTTTTTCGAGGGTTTTGGAGGGTTCGGGTGCCGTGCACGAGGGAATTAGCAAAACCTATCTGCGCGCGGGAGATATGGCCTCTGGAAGACACGCAGGGGTTGTGTTTGACCGCGGAGAGCGTCGCTCGGGAACGTGCGGAGTCTTGATGTTGCGGTAGCCAACCTGGTGCAGCACAAATTTGGTGTTCGTTTCTTCTCACAAAGTGTGCGCGGTCGGAGAAGCGATCTTCCTCCGCCGACGATACTCCGACCGCGGGGCAAGTCACGTGGGGGTTTCGAGTGGCCCCTTGGTTGGAGGGGCTTTGGTTTCCATGCCCGCCCATGCTAAGCTGGGAGCTCCAGATAAAAAAAGGCTGCAACGTCTACCCCAAGGCTGAAGCATTTGACGTTGACGACGACGACAACCCTTTTACGTTCCCGACAGGTTTCGCCGTGTGCATAGTCGGATTGCCTACCAGTCATGGTGAGTATCCGCCTTGTCCGCTGGAGAGCTTGAGGAGCTTCATCAAGAGAACGCCATGTTAACATGCCCCTCCAGTCTTTCCAACCAACTCAGATTTTCGAGTCGGGTACCACCGAGGAGAAGGGTGAGAATGCGCGTCTCGCCGCCTTTGTCGGCGCCATCGCCGTCGGTGATCTTGTGAAGAGCACTCTTGGTCCCAAGGGCATGGACAAGATCCTTCAGTCAGCGTAGGTTGCGCCAACCTTGTGCTTGCATACCCCCCTTTTGACACCATGCTAGCTCCACCGCCGAAATCATGGTCACCAACGACGGTGCCACCATCCTCAAGTCGATCGCCCTCGATAACGCCGCCGCAAAGGTTCTGGTCAACATCTCAAAGGTCCAGGATGACGAAGTGGGTGACGGCACCACTTCGGTCGCTGTTCTTGCTGCCGAGTTGCTGAGGGAGGCGGAGAAGCTGGTTGACAAGAAGATCCACCCCCAGACCATCATCGAGGGTTACCGGATAGCCAGCCAGGCTGCGCTCAAGGCGCTAGAGGAGTCGGCCGTCGACCACAGCAAGAGCCCCGAGGCTTTCCGACACGACCTGCTTGCGATCGCCCGAACAACCCTTAGCTCCAAGGTCCTCGCTCAGGACCGGGATCAGTTCGCCGAGTTGGCTGTCGATGCCGTCCTCCGACTCAAGACGACTGACCTCAACCACATTCAGATCATCAAGAAGCATGGAGGCAAGCTTAGCGACTCATACCTCGACGAGGGTTTCATCCTCGACAAGAAGATTGGTGTCAACCAGCCCAAGCGGCTGGAGAAGGCCAAGATCCTGGTGGCCAACACCTCCATGGATACCGACAAGGTCAAGATTTTTGGCGCGCGCGTCAAGGTTGGCTCAACGAGCAAGCTGGCCGAGCTGGAAAAGGCGGAGAAGGAGAAGATGAAGGCCAAGGTGGAGAAGATCAAGGCACACGGCATCAACTGCTTTATCAACCGACAACTTATCTACAACTGGCCCGAGCAACTGTTCACCGACGCCGGCATCATGTCGATCGAGCACGCCGACTTTGATGGTATTGAGCGTCTGGCCCTGGTGACTGGCGGTGAGATCGCCTCAACGTTTGATCACCCCGATCAGGTCAAGCTTGGTCACTGCGACGTGATTGAGGAGGTTATCATTGGTGAGGACACCCTTATCAAGTTCTCGGGTGTGTCAGGAGGTGAGGCCTGCACCATCGTGCTTCGGGGTGCCACAGAACAGCTGCTGGACGAGGCTGAGCGAAGCTTGCACGATGCCCTGGCTGTCCTGTCCCAGACTGTCATCGAGCCCCGAACTACTCTTGGTGGTGGCTGTGCCGAGATGCTCATGGCCAAGGCCGTGGAGGGTGCGGCTACCCGTGTCGAGGGCAAGCGACAACTTGCTGTCTCCAGCTTCGCCGTGGCTCTACGCCAACTACCTACTATCCTGGCCGACAACGCTGGTCTCGACTCGGGTGACCTTGTCGCCAGGTTGCGCAAGGCCCTCTACGATGGTCTCACCACTTACGGCCTTGACTTGACGACCCCCGGTGGCGGCATTGCCGACATGCGCGATCTCGGCGTTATTGAGAGCTACAAGCTGAAGAAGGCTGTGGTGTCCTCAGCCAGCGAGGCTGCAGAGGTAAGACACGACTACTGTCTGTATTGTGAATGCATCGCTAACAACCCCAACCAGCTCCTCCTCCGAGTTGACGACATCATCCGGGCAGCTCCCCGTCGACGAGAACGCATGTAAGGCTCGGGCAGCCGGTGAGGACGAGTCATATGTGCATGGACCATGATGCTCTGTAATGATACCATAGATGCGGCGGCGGCATGGAAATACAAAAAAGGACCATCGTGAAAGAGCGCTTTGCCCTATGATGAGCCTTGCCTTGAATGAACTCTGCCTCTATCTAATCTTGCGCGACTGTCAACAATGCCTTGCACGGTAACATGACGTCTTTCTTCCCATTTGGTGATATTTCTCTGTGCCAGTGTCAAACAGCTGGCAAACCCCCTTATCGTCACAACCTCACTTTCTTCCCACTTTGGCGTTCCCGATTGGGCCATTAATCGACGAATTTGCCCTCTTTGGTCAAAGTGAATGTCTACCCATTGTCCCCTTGTTTGCCTTCATTCACCTGTCGTTTGGCTCGAGGCCTTATTCTTCCTGTGCATTCACCTGTGTCCCCGTGCATGTGCCTTCCCTTTCATCTACATCATCTTCACTTCTCGTGGCATTCTCACAACGCGCATTATCCATCACTCTCGAGATACTCTGCGACATTGACTGCCTCATTTCTACGCTTCCTTCCATCCATACTTTGACCATCTTTCTTCATCGCACATCTTCAACAAACCTCACGACTCACTTCTCGCCGTTGCGAAAGGCATCCGCCTGGAACCGCGAGCAGCACTTTCGAGATACCCCTTCCAGTCGCATATCTGCATCGCTCTTGAGCGCAAGTGAAGACGATCGCGACGATGGGGCAACTCAAGATAACCGACCTGTTCTCCCCGCCCTTCAAGGCGCCTTCGGGCCAGCGGTCGACTACGCGCGCTGGCGCGCATGTATCGCAGCCCAACGCTTCTGGTAAGCATCGCTCACAGCTCAGATTGCATCATGGATGGGTTTCAACTGACACTTTACTCAGAAGCGAATCTCCCAGCTCAGTTGTCGCACAACAACGATAGCCATGCTGGCCGAATTACCTCTTCTCCTTCCATCCCGTCGACACCTATTCCCAAAGGCGCATCGTCTTTGGCCTCAGGGAAGCGCAGAGCCGACACGGCTGATGACCATACCCTCGAAACACTGCCCCGAGCCCAGAAGCTCCCGACGCTGAGCACCGCAAGCCAGCGCACTCCTACCAGAGCGACCCAACTGGCTCAGGCCAGCTCTCCAAACACGCCCTTTGGCATCTCATCCGGCTCTGAAAGCTCCGAGTCCGACTTTTGCGAGATTCAGGATGTGCAGCCTTCTCCCAACCGAAAGCGCAAGCTCCCTGCGGCGGACCAGCAGGCTCAGCCCAGCAAAAAGGCAAAGATTTCTGCTTCTGCCAACATGAAGCCAGCTGACCAGGCCACCTCTGGCCCTTCCCGTGCTTCATCCCAACCCTCCTCGAGCTCCGCAGCTCCAAGCCGCAGCGCCTCGGCGTTCGCAAAGGCCAAACCTGCCATCAAAGCAAAGTTTCTCCCCCAGGAAGACAACAGCTCGGACTGCTTCATTGAAAAGGTTCTGCCTTCGCCCAAGCGACGTCAGCAGACGCAGCATCAGTCAAACAACGTCAAGAGAAGACGCATCAACGGCGCTTCTGAGTTTGTCAGCGCAGAGTCGGCCATGAACGGTCAGGAGGACTCTGAGTGCGAGATTGTCAACATGAAGCCATCTCCTAACCGACTGTCGTCGACCATGCTCACTTCCACCGACAGTGATGCTGATGATGAGCGCCCAAGCAACGCTACGCCTCAGGTCCCAAGAAAGATTGTGACCCCAAGACAGAGACGCGCTCTTCCGGCAAAGCCAGTTGACAACCACTCTGTGCCAGCTGTTACCCCCTCCCCCGCCCCCAGCCGGGTTGACCAGAGTCCTGTGATTGATCTTTCTCAGTTGGTGACTTCTGACTCCGATTCGTCCACCGCCGAAAGCTCGCACTCTACGACTCAGGTCACACAGCCTCTTCCCACACAGGAAGAGCCATCCGTTCAGAGCAACCAGCCTGAACCTACCAACTCTGACGCCTCGCGAGAGCTTGCCCCATCTCCTGAAGAGAACTCCTTGTCTCAGCACCAGTCAGACTCTGACTCGGACGTCGACATCACCGGAAAGCTGATGGACTTTCTTGATGGTCAACTGGAGGCAATGAAGGAAGCCTCGCAAAGCTCTAGCGACAACGAGCCATTCTCCACCGCCCCCGAGCATCCCCATACCAACGAAGAATTGGTGCGAATCAAGATTGAGTCCCAAGATGGCTCACATCCGGTCAAGAAGGAGAGTGATTCTGTTACCGGAAGCTCTGACGACGATGACGATGGATCTCGAGATTCATCTTCAGATGAGGCGCCCGGTCTTGGCGGCAACGATGCCCTCCCAATTAACCAGCACACTCACGACAACCAAGGCTCCAGACTTGGACATGTGTCAAACCCTACCCCGATCAAGAAGGAGAGTGCTTCTATCACCGGAAGCTCTGACGATGATGACGATGGATCTCAGGATTCATCTTCAGATGAGGCGCCCGGTCTTGGCGGTAACGATGCCCTCCCAACTAACCAGCACACTCACGGCAGCCAAGGCTCCAGACTTGGACATGGGTCGAACCGTACCTTGATCAACACAGAGAGCGGCGCCGATCCTACCCCGTCGTCGGCTCTTTTCTGCCACACCGATTCCGATGCCTCTGAGGTACTCAAGTCATCTCCACCTCTCTCGTATCAACTTCCACCTACCGAGGAAGACTCTCCGAGACCGATCAAGAAAGAGCCCGACACTAAACCCGAAGGAGATTCCGTCTCTGGGAGTTCCGATGGTGAGCAGCTACGCACTTCGGTCTCCAGCTTCAACGAGCGACTTGCGGCAGCAAACCCGGCATACAGGCTTCAGCCCGTGTACAGTGGCGACAGACTCTCCGAGACCAACGAGCCCGGCACGCCAGGATCTTTCCAGCCCCATCATCGCGACTCTCTCGTCGGCCTCAAGAGCATTCTCAAGAGACGCAAGACGTCTCCAACACAGGCAAGTGGCGACGGGACTGAGCGTTCCCCTATCGCCAGTATTTCACCCCCTCATAGATCCAGACGTGCCTCATCGTCCCCCAGCGAGCGGGTCCAGGGCAGCAAGAAGCAGGCCAAGGCTCTCCGACCCTCTACACGCAAGGTTTCATAGAATGAGCCTAGAACAGGATCAACTCGATACCGAAAGCTCGCTGCCTCGAGGCTTGCAGCACTCGCTGGCATTACCAAGAAGAAAACACCTTTGGCGCCTCCTCTCCGAACCAGAAGCTGGCTTCCTCCTCGCCCAAACATCCCCAAGCGGGCAAAGACTCCCGTTCCAAAGCAACCTCGAGGATGGAGGCTGCAGAGTGAGTGGTATAGCACCCCCGGAAAGCGACTTACGCTGACACCGACTCCAGAGCAACGATTGACACCTCTGGTCCCGATCCCACCAGCCAGCCTGGAACATGACAACGATGATTCAACCTCGAGCCAGGAGACTCCTTCGAAGCCCCCTGCCAAGCGACCCTCTACCACAGACCAACAGCCTACCAAAGCTGTCAGCCACCACGAGGCATCGAACGTTGAAGCATCTAAAAACAAGCAGAAGAAGGCACTTGAGAAACAGCAGCTGAAGCCTATCACCAGCAGCTGGGTCAAACCACCCCGAGAGATCAAGCCAGCGATTATCCGAGACGGCGTTTCGGAGCACGCAATCAAGCCCACGGTCGCACGCTTTGAGAAGAAGAATGCCGCAGCCAAGGGATCCAGTCACGCCAATGCCGACAGCTCCAACCGCAAGTACAACTGGGATGTCGACTGGAGCATGCCTCCAGCCCAGACGGAGCGCACTTCACGCGCCCTAACCGCGGAGCTTGAGCACCGAGGCGTCAAGACTCCTCAGCAATACAACAACTTTTGGTACAACGTCACGATGAAGTACTCCCAAATCCTCGGTTCCAAGGTTCCACTCTTCACGGCCAAGAAGAAGGCCCTCGACGACATTGTCGAGGAGGCGTTGCAGAACGACGAGCGCAGGAGGAAGGAGGGCCTGAAGAAGGCGAAGAAGGAGAGAAAGTTGGAGGAAAAGAAGAAGAAGAAGCAGCCCGAAGGAGTCGAGGCGATACTCCTCTGGGGAGCCGGCGAGACGGACGAGGAGAGCAAGTCGGATGGTTCCGACACTGACATGGAGGCTCTCGTCGCCAAGATGCGAGCAGACACGGAGAAGCAGAGGAAGCTCAGCGGGGGTGGAACGAGCTGCGGATATCGCAAGAAGTGAGCGGAGTATTGGAGGCACGGGGATATGGATCCATATGTAATGAGCGGCGGATGATGGAAGTCACCTTGGAGGAGGATGTTTTGGAAGGGATGATACTTGCTGGCTGAAGACATGGACCCTTGCTTGTGGCTGGCCCAAGGCAAGGCAAGGAAGGCAAGGTCTTATATGAGACAGAGGCACAAGGACCACATGGAAGTTTAGTAGTTCGAGTTCATAGGCGCAGGAGCCAGAGGGAAGTCCGTAGGGCTCACGATGAAATACGATAAAATGGGTTGCCGAGATTGCTTGTTCATAATGCCAAGTTCCAGCATCCCAAGAACTCGATCAAGATGGCACAATGGGCGGCGTGAGGCGTGATTGGCCGAGGCAGGTTATTAGCCGCGCATATGCGGCCGAGATTACGAGCGACAGGGAGGGCAGGGGATGATGTTTGCACTGTATAAGCCCTACTTCCCGGGTGGGCTTACACAGTCAATTTTCGGGTGGGACTGTGCGACCCTCCTGCTGCTTCCCCTGGCATGGTCCCGATAAGGTCATGCCACACCACAGCGGGCAAGGATGCGGCACGGCACAGAACTTGTGCTGCTGCTAGTGGAGATTGTACCTGGGGGGGACTTTTGTATGAAGAGAAGAGCATCAACATTGACAGGACGTTATCTGCAAAGGCGAAAAAACATGTCGCATTGCCCAAGGCATCATCACTCCAGCTCCTTTCTTAATCCCCATTGACTTTGCCAGAATAAACAATTAAACATCAAGGCTGTCACCTCATAGGCGGGGACAAGACGCACTAACAGTAGCGCCAGAAAGCCACCCCATCAAAGACAAGTCACTCCGCATCTATTTTTGTATGTGGAGATACACGTCTCTGATCTTTTTTTCTGCCGCATGCTGCGGGTGGGCGTTGGATCACCTCCTTTGCGTTGGCGTACTACCTAAGCCCGTCGTCGTCAAAGCAAGTCGTCTCCTTTGCGATCGTCATCCACTTCCCGGTTTGAACTGCTGCTTGTTGCTTTCGCGGTTTTTCCTTGATCTCGCTCGTTTTCTTCTCCTTTCTTGTCATCCTTCTGCTGCATCTATTGCTGACACCGACTCTCGCTTCTTTCCTCACCTCTAACCCCCCCCCCCAAATCCCTCTACTTTCCTGCTTAATTTCCCTCTATTTTGGACACGAAACCTTCGCTCGGCGCCTAATTTAATATTCTCCTTATCC